>JAABKJ010010322.1:0-10996 GCA_011634705.1 Andricus grossulariae
CGTCATAGGCCATTCAGTTCTATTCCAAAGGAATATATATATATATATATATATATATATATGGGGAATTCTTTTCCAAATCAGCCACCCCCGCCTGCCCATTTTTCTTTTGAGAGAAGAAACTTTTGTGGCACTCCAAAGTCTTCGTTATAAAGTGTAGTTTTCGATGCCGTCTGGCCTTTTTTACTAGAAATCCATCCTAACCTCAAAATGGCTGCTTCAATCACGACATGCCACAAAAAAATGCAATTTTTCCGTCGAAATTTCCAAAAAAAAGTATAATTCCTCGATGAATTTTGACTATTTTACTATTCTAGGGGTTTTCGGGGTCGCTGATTACGAATCTGAAGTCAAAACTATTAAGTTTTTATTTCGAAAATGGCAGAACCAATATGGCGGATCTACTTTCTACCTTAAATACCTTTTACCATACAATTCATCTCAAACTTGTTACTCGGGGGTTTTTGGGGTTGCTGATTACGAATCTAAAGTCTAAAGTATTAAATTTTAATTTCCAAGATGGCGGAACCAATATGGCGGATCTCTTTTCTGGCTCAAATACCTTTCACCCTACAATTCATGTCAAACTTGTTATTCAGGGATTTTTGGGGTCGCTGATTACGAAGCTGAAGTCTAACCTATTAAATTTTTATTTCCAAGATGGCGGAACCCGTATGGCGGATCTCCTTTCCAGCTTAAATACCTTTTACCATACAATTCATGTCAAACTTGTTACTTGGAGGTTATTGGGGTCGCTGAATACGAATCTGAAGTCAAATTTATTACATTTTCATTTTCAAGATGGCGGACGTTGAATGGCGGACGAAAAATGCGAGACCTAAATGAAATATTGCAGTTTTTTCGTCAAAATTACTAGGCAAAATATGTCAGTCTTCAAAAATTTTTGAAAATTTTTCTCTGCAAGAATTCTTGGGGGTTGCTTATTACAAACTGAAGTCAGATTTGCAAAATTTGAGAAAGCAGGACTAGTGTGGTCTCTGAAGTCTGAATGTTATTAAATTTTAACTTTCAAGTAAGTTATTGGAGTACCGGTGTTTTTTAGTTTTATTGTATTTACTAGTTTTGGTTCACCCCGGGTATTTAATTTCGCAGTACCTTATTTCTTGAAGGCCTTCTCCTATCCACCACCTGGAGAGGCGCTCGATGCGGGATCAGTCAACCCGTCACGAGGTCAACTAGGTCTCGCATTTTTCGTCCGCCATATTGGTTCCGCCATCTGGGAAATAAAAATTTAATAGTTTAGACTTCAGATTCGTAATCAGCGACCCCAAAAACTCCCGAGTAACAAGTTTGACATGAATTGTATGGTAAATGGTATTTAAGCTGTAAAGGAGATCCGCCATATTGGTTCCGCCATCTTGGAAATAAAAATTAAATAGTTGAGACTTCATATTCGTAATCAGCGACCCCAAAAACCCCCGAGTAACAAGTTTGACATTAATTGTATGGTAAAAGGTATTTAAGCTACAAAGGAGATCCGCCATATTGGTTCCGCCATCTTCGAAATGAAAATTTAATAATTTTGACTTCAGATTCGTAATCAGCGATCCTGAAAACCCCTAAAATAGTAAAATAGTCCAAATTCATCCAAGAATTATACTTTTTTGGGAAATTTTGACGGAAAAATTGCATTTTTTTGTGACATGCCGTGATTGAAGCAGCCATTTTGAGGTGAGGATTGATTTTTAGTAAAAAAGGCCAGACGGCATCGAAAACTACCCTTCATAACGAAGATTTTGGTGTGCTACAGAAGTTTCTTCTTTCAAAAGAAAAATGGGAAGGGGGGGGTGTCTGATTTGAAAAAGAATTCCCCATATATATATACATGTATAGACATACACGCGACCATACATATCTTATTTATAAACAAAACCAACCTCAATTTATTTTATTGTTTTGGTTTTGTAGTTTTATTTATCTATTGTTTTTTAGCTTTGAACCTTATTGTTTGAAAGAAAAGCTAACCTTCATTAGATAATGACGATCAACATTTTTTCCAAATAAATTTCAACAAAATTTTTTTTTGTTACTCAATCTCTCCCTTTTTTCCTTTTATTTTTTATATATTTTTTATTTTATTTTTACATTTTATTTATATTTACATTCAAACTTTTTCATACATAATCTTCACATTTTATTTATGCTTACAATCAAATCTTTTCATACTTTTCTTAGCCTGAAAGATTATTTTAGTATTCATATACATATATAGATGCATAATTCACTCTTACATATACATATTTACGCATACATGCATTCCTCTTTATATTTGCACTCATACATATGTCTATATCATTTTTTTATGTTAAAAAGTATATTTTACGTAAACGCATATACATCACGCTCATCTGTTCCTCAGGAATATTAATTGTAGCTCAATTAATATCCGGCTGCACGAAGCCAGTTTGCAATGCCATCTGTCCCATAATAACCTCCTAACACGGGGACAGATAGTCCGGGGTAACCTACTGGAGGCGGGAAGGTTCCTGAGAGGTCTCTCATGAAGAGTCCGGGGGGCTCAGATCAATTGGCAGTGGTGTTGGTATGTAGGGCCCACCATAGACTCCCTGATTGACCGCCTCGACGCTGAGAATTAATCCTTGCCGAAAAACAATCTTCTGTCATCGGCTCTACCACCGAGAAATTGAATCCGTCATCTCTATCGGGTTAGTAAATGTCGCGGAGGGGATGCTCTTGTTGGAGGACCCACCCCATCGCATCCATCGCCTGGTTGCAATGGGTGCACTCAGAGGCCGACATCACCCAGAAGGTATTGCCTCTGAAATCAGGCCAAATACCCAACGGTTCAAAATTTTGTTTATTTATATGTATATATATATATATATATAATTTATTTCATTTATATTATTTTAATTTTTCCAGGAAGATTAAATGGAGAACGTCTTACCGACAAACGGGGCAATTCCTTGGTACTGCTAATTCTCGTGGCACTGTTAAGTGTACCTCCGCTAGATAGACCCAGGGAGATCTCATTAAAAGTTGACAGTATGTGCAGTGCCACTGCCAATAATTCAAAAGATTCGGATAAATCATTCCATCTATGTGCACATTCTCTTCAAGGGTTTTTACTGCATAGTTCTTGTCATGGCGTTGACATTTCTTTGTGGCTGGGAAATGATTCATCACACTTGTTTTCACGCAGGCTTCTTTTAATTCCTTCACTTCATTTTCATATCTTTTCTGGCACAAAATTTGGTTCAACAGACCGGGTAGCATACCGCCGATTTTTAACTGTTTAATTTTTTTCCAGGATTTAATTGCGCACTACAGTATTTTTCGTCAACCTTATCACCACCATGGATTGGTTTTAACTGCGTCTTTAGCATAGCGGCACGTACAGTCCTTCATATTTTGGAATCTTTCATTTTTTTAATCTATGGCTTATTATCTTCAAAATTTTAATCAACTGTTTTTTTTTAATTATTTATTTAAATTCTTCCGTTTATCAGTTTAAGGGTTAATTAATGTATAATTCATCATTTTATATCATTTTTGAAAGAAATTTTGATATATTGATTTTTCGCGCTTAATTTAAATTAACCTGATTGATTGAGACTTTTGTCTAATTTATATATTATTTAAAAATTAATAATTATTAATTGTGGTATAATACCTCTTAAATTTGAATTAATTTCAGATTTGATTTCTTATTGAAAACTAATTAATTTAAAATATTAAGACATAACTTAATTAAATTTTAAAATGTTATCATCTTGATATTAAAATTTAGAATCCTTACATTGATTTATAATTAAATTTTAGTTGTTTTTATAATTATCTTGTACTTTAACTGGTTGTTTATTTCTTATCGAATTACCGCGAAATGTGAAATGTTAAATTAAATTTAAAGTTATTGTTTTTATTTGCAATTGTCGTAGTCTTTCATTTCTTTCATTCTGATTCCTTTCCAAACAAATGAATTTTAATGTTAACATTTTTATTTGCAATAAAAAATGGTATTACATAATTTAATAAATTTTCATTTAGATGACGACTTGATTGCATATAATTGTTTAATATTTTAATTGTATAATATTTTAATATATTTTAATGCATAATATTTAATATCATAATTTATATGAATAATATTTTACGTGCATATTCATTGCATAATATTTAACTGCATAATATTTCACTTGTGTTTTCAAATGTAAAATTCACTTGAGATCTATTGAATTTTCTTCATTGTTATTTATAATATATAAAATTGTCAATTTACATTTATGGTAAATAAATATTATTTTCAGCAATTGGTTTCGTATTTATTTAGAAATTCTTGTTTTTGAAGAAGTTTAAATTTGTAGGTCTCCATTGGAATTGCAGCCAGCTTTAATCTAATAAGATGTACAATTTTGGTTTTATTGGGTCCCATCCTAATTAATGCATCGCAATTCCCAATTATTCGCTTAATTTGGAACGGACCAGAATATTGTCTGACGAATTTATGAGTAGATGGGGGTTCTAGAAGCCTGATGAAATCTCCCTCTCTAAAATTTTGTTCGTTTAACTTTTGGTCATAGTATCTTTTTGACCTTTTATTTGCTGCTTTTAGATTTTCTTCAGCAGTTTTTTGAACGACAACCAGTTTTTGAAATAAATCTAGCACATATTTAACATAAGTGGAAGGGGGTTTTTTTTCTGAAAAACTAGTCGGTAAATTCATTTCTTTACCGTAGACAAGAGTATGGGGAGCAAATCCTGTAGACTCATGCACAAACGAATTATATGAGAAAATGGCATACCGCAGCCATTCATCCCAATCCTGTTTTGTACCAAATTGTTTTAAATATTCTATTAAACTGTGATGACTCCTCTCGAGAGAACCTAGCGATCGGGGGTGGTAAGCGGTTGAATTAATTTTTTCAATTTTGAAAATTTTACAAAAAGTTGTCATCACTTCGCTCAAAAAATTACTCCCCTGATCGGTTTGGATTACCCTTGGACATCCATGCCTCATAATAAATTGATCGGCCAATGCGACTGCTATTGTTTCAGCTTCTGCATTTGGTATAGGAATGGCGTCAGAAAATTTCGAAAAATTATCTTCGATTGTTGAAATAAATTTATTTCCTTTTATCGTTCTTGGTAGAGGCCCGACAATATCAATTTGAATTTTATCGAAAGGTTCTTTTAGAGTTTCTGTAATTTCCATTGGCATTTTTGTTTTGACTCTAAATAATTTTCTTTCTTGACAATTTCGACAAAGTTTAATAAAATTTTGAATCTCTATTTTCATATTTTTCCAATAAAATTTATTCCTAATTCCCCAATAAGTTTTTGAACCGCCTTTATGTCCCCCAGCTGCTGATTCATGGAATTCTTTAATAATTTCCTCACGATCAGCCTCTGGTGGAATTATTACTTCCCCTGAACAGATTACAATTGAAATGTCTGAATCTTTAAATTGTCGCCTTAAGATTTGTTCAATGGATATCCAAGAGACCCCATTGGAATCAGTTTCATAGCATGGAATTTTAGAACATTTTACATTTAGAGTTTCTATTGCATTCTTAAGAGCCAAAATAGCTTTTGATATTATATTTAGAAACGGTTAATCTTTGAATTTGCTTTTAATTACTACATTAAAAATATATCTTCCTTTATTCGCGAAAACAATCACTTCACCAACCTTCGGGCTCCCTTCGATCAAATCATCAATTTTTATGAATTCAGATTTTAGTATTTATTGATTAACCATTGATTTTAGTTCGCAATCTGCAGAAACAAAATTTACCACATGACCATTTCCAATTGTAATTTTATCATTACTGTATCTGATTTTGCCATCCAAAATCACAAAAACGGGTGAATTTTTTAATTGAATCTTCCTTTCGTGAGATCTCTGATTCATACCTTCAACAACTTCTGACCCAACGCTGCAAAGGCGTCCCCGAGTGCACGCCGTGGTTGTTATATTTTTATCGTTTTCATGACACTCATTGTCACAGCTCTCTTGATATTGAAAAACATCATTTAGGCATTTACCGCCCCTCCCAGCCGATAGCCCACCTGCTCTTCCCTGAGCAGGTATATCTATGACACTCTCCTCCCTCATCCCGCTCGCATGTGTAGGCTTCGACTTGGTCGCCACATCGCCCGCCTTCGGGTTCCCTACGCTAGCTTCTGTGAGAGTTACCTGACGATACAGCTGATCAAACTCTGAGTCGTCGGTACGTGGTAGCCACTTATCGCATGTATCCACGGGATTACCTCCACTCCCCGGACTTGTCTTTTCATCAAGACGATGATTTTTTAAGGCAGAATTCTTAACTTCCCTACCAATTCTGGGATTCGAGTGCCCTTCCCCCTCAGCTTGTAGCATAGGGATGGTCCTATGGCAGTGCGCCGCTTGGGGGTCCCTATCCCGACACCCGGCAGCGATCTGAAACTTGGTCGTACGGATCGCTGTACCCGAGGGGGCCTGAACTATCGCTGTTTCTTCATCTTCTGCAGTATCATAATCACTACGATCACTGCAGTCTCTTTCTGAATCAGAAATATCTGATTCCTTTCCGGGATTTACAGAATCAAGGATTCCACCAACCATAAAAACATGTTCAATCAGTTCATTAATTTCATCAGTTTGTTCACATTGAATCCATTTATCATAATCAAAAACCTCTTCCCCCGCGGTGCACTCACGGATCCGGGTCGAGCTAAATGTTCCACAAAAGTCTATTTTTCCACTCTGATATTGATCTAGATCGCAAGGATTTCGAGACAGAGCATCAGCATTAGAATTTATTTTCCCAGGTTTATATTGAATTTCGTAATCGTATTCGCTAAGCTTAATTTTCCATCTAGCCAATCTAGATACTGGATCTTTCAATCCATGCAACCAGACTAAAGGTCTAGGATCTGTTATAAGGACGAATTTGCGTCCGTATAAATAAGGGCGAAAATATCTAACGACCCAGACTATAGCAAGAAGCTCCTTTTCAGTTGTACTATAATTTATTTCTGCATCATTCAAAGTTCTAGATACAAAAGATATTGGTAAATCTTTATTAATTTCTCCTTGACTTAATACCGCTCCCAATACATAATTGGATGCATCAGTAGTGAGTAAAAACGGTCTTGTAAAATCCGAATATTGTAATAACGGTTCTAAACAAATTATATCTCTTAAAATGTCAAATTCTTTCTGTTGCGAATCAGTCCAATAAGAAGGAACATCTTTCTTCAATATTGCAGTCAATGGGTTTGCCTCTTTAGCAAAATCTGGGATGAATCGCCGGTAATACCCGATTAATCCCAAAAATTGTTTAATATTCTTTTTACGTTTGGGAATCGGAAAATTTTTAACTGCTTCTATTTTCCTGGGGTCTGGCTTTACCCCACATTGAGTAATGATATGACCCAAATACGTTATTTTTTTCTTTAAAAATTTACATTTCTCTGGTTGCAATACTAAGCCAGCTGTTGTTAGACGTCCGAAAAGTATTTTCAACTTCCGTGCATGGTATTCCAGGGACCTTGCATAAATTATAATATCGTCCATGTAAACAAAGAGTTCTATTCCCTGTAACCCGGTCAAGACACGATCCATCAACCTCTGAAAAGTGGCTGGGGCATTCTTTAAAACAAATGGCATTCGAGTATATTCTAAGTGAGCATAAGGGGTTGAAAAAACGGTTTTTTCACTTGAATCAGGATCCATAGGGATCTGATGAAATCCCGAGGCAAGATTCAAGACTGAAAAATATTTAGCGCCCCCCAATTGGTCAAGAATGTCGCTAATATTTGGAAGGGGATATGCGTCAGTTACTGCTTTTTCATTTATTTGCCTATAATCAATAACCATTCGCCATTTTTTGGGTGCTCCCGGATCACTTTTCTTCGGAACAATCCAAAGCGGAGAGTTATAAGATGAATCTGATGGTAAATAAAATAAATCTAAGTAATCCCCAAATAATTCCATTAAATTTCGTTTTTCTTCTTCATTTAAATTTTCCAAGTCAATTAATTTTAAAAGTTCAGCTAACCGTTTAGCCTTTTATTTCTCCCCGCTATTCGCGCCAGTAGTAGACTCGCCGTCTCGCCCCGCAACCGATACCATTGCACACTCCTCCAGTTCCATAGAGGGCAGGGTCAGTGACACATCGCTCACCGTGCTATTGATCGCGTAGCACTTAACGTATTCCCCGACCTTAGTCACTAGAGACTCCCCGATGAAAATTCCGGGGCCCGCATTAACTATCCGAATGTATCACTCGATCAAATGTGTATCTTTAACTGGTATTTTTACACATTTTTTAGTTCTAGCTGGGATTTTAATTGTGGAATACGAAATTTTCGGTAATTTTGAGCCTCCCAATTTTATTTCAAATTCACCAATTATTAATTTAGCTTTATGATTTTCCAAAAATAACATCCACAAAATTCCACCCTGATTAATAGGAAAGTCATCAGGAACAACTTGAAAATTTTATTCTGTCCCTTTTGTTACTGTGTTAAATTCTCCAAAGGTTTGAATTACCGCTGAACCAATTCCCACTAAATTATATCTTTTATTTTTATTTATCCACGTTCTTGAATCCACGTTATATTTTTTAATTAAATTCGAATCGCATCCTGTATCAACTAGAAATAATGTAATTCCCTCATAAAAATTTCCATTTTCTACGGTGATTACTGGCTTTGTTTTTGAGAGTCGGGGGTCTCTGATTTGGAGGACATTTTTTTGTCTTGGTGCTGATTTAGTTTCGAGATCGTCGTTGGACCGCTTTGACGCCTCTGTTGGAAGTTTAAAAAATTCTGTGCGGACTGAGATCTATTGTTGCGTTCTTCTTCATGACGTTGTTTTAGTTTGCATTGCGCAATAATATGATTTGTATAGTGACAATAGGTGAAATGAGATTTCGATTTTTCAATAGGGGTTGGATTATTTTCCTGTGCATTACTGGGACCCTCACGCTTAAAATGCCCCAATTCATTGCAACTAAAACATCTTATAGACGAGAGCGATCGACACCGCGATGGGCCCGGTGTCTCTGTGTCGCTAATAATATGAGCCACACGTTTTTGATTAGCAAATTTAAATTTATTTCCACGATTTTCAGAGTTATTTTTAAAAGAAGAATTTTCAAATCTATTGTGAGTTTTATTCCAACTTTTGTTGTATAAATCAGCTTCGGTGGCGATTTCAACTGCTTTACCTAAATTTGAAGGATGTTTATCTTTAACACATGATAAGGTAGCACGATCTAAACCTTTCATAAAATTTTTAATTGCATTGTATTTATATTCTTGACATCTTTCTAACCCTTTTTCATCAGGTGTCTTTTTCATTAAGTGAGCGATAATTTTATTTAGAATTTCATTGACTCTGGTTCCATATTCAACTATTTCTTCATTTTTCTTGCGGGTAATCGTAGCTAATTGCTGCACTAACTGACTCGTATCTAACTTTGGTGAGAAATGAGTTTCTAAAATTTGCATTAAATTTTCAAAATCTACTTCAACTCTATCTTGGATATATCGCCTAGCTTTTCCCGTTGTTTTTGTTCGAATTAGCATTACGAGATAATTTGTTTCGTTATCTTCCAATCCTATAGTTGCAGCCCTACAATGTTCTATAAACATTGTTACAGACATGTTTTCGCCGTTAAATTCTGTAATAATGTCGCGAGCTAACCTTAATGCCTTGATAGTTTTTCTTTGAGCAGGAAAATTAATTTTATTTGGTACTTCTAAATCATGATCGGAATTTTGAACATGTTCCCCTTGATCAGGACTTCCATACAATATTTCTTCACCTCCATAAGCCTCAGACGAGCGCGAAGTTTCTACTTGTATCGGTGGAGATTGTGGTCCCGCTGGGCCACCACCTCCACCCCCTAATTGTTCGCGATTATCATTTCTTAAAACTTCCGCGTCTTCGAGATTATTCTCCTGTCCCGGTATTATTACCTTTGACATTACTGATTCCGAAGAGTCACACATTTTTACAATTCTAGCTAAACTATTAAAACTTTTAAATATTGCAAAATTTCAACAACAAAAATCGCAAAATATGCGAGAGTTTAAAATCTGAGTGCGTGACCTACCTTTTGGTTGACAATTTGCAGACGTAATCCAACATAAATTTTTCTTTTCAGGTTGAGGTTTTTCCAGGTCGATTTAATTCTTGCGTGTTAACAGGGCTCCAGTCCGCTGCATTGTCGTCCTTGATTTGGTCGATTTTATTTTCCAGATATGGTGATAGTAAGGCTCCAGCCCGCTGAATTGGTGTCCTCATATTGATCCTTCAGTAGATTCCTTTTCAAGATGCCCAATTACGTTGACCTTTCCTTTTGATATTTGTGATATGGGGTTTTCAATATTTTGTCTTCTTATTTGACAAAATTTTTTCCAATAAAATTAATCATCCCTCAGTTTTATTTGACTTAGTGGTAACGGAGGATTATCTGTCTGCTACAGACTCTTGTTATCCACCTTGATCCTTTTTCTTGACAGAGGGAAACCGCAGCAGTCAAAACCCCTCTGCCAGGATCCTTCAGTTCCAAAAATCAAATTTGTAATTATGCCGAACTGAATTTTTTTTTTATCTCTCGATACTTTTCCGAATTTTCAAACCAGTAAAGTCAAATCAAGGAGCTACTATAAATCCACCCCTTTTATTAACTCAGTTTGAAGAATTCAAGAACCTACCCTAGTAGCAACGTCTGGCTTGTATGAAAGAGGCCAGAGTCTGACTCAGCATCTGCTCCCTCTAGTCGACCAGACTGGCGGGAGAAATGATCAGATCAGACGAAAAACAGGATCTGGTGAATAAAGGAACCAGATTCTGGTATTTAGTTAAAACCTTAGTAATCAATGTAGGAATTAATTAATGAAATTGAAAATCTATCAATCGGAAATCTGAACGATTCACCAGTATCCCCAAACATGCAAGCATGCAATAAACTTATACGACAAGGGGTTATGTTTGTAATATTTCAGTGCGTCTCGC
>JAABKJ010010324.1:0-10996 GCA_011634705.1 Andricus grossulariae
CTCTACAAATATGCTAAACTCGCGCTTGAATTCTAAAGAATTCTAAAGAATTCCAAGGAGATATTAGGAATTCTATGGAAAAAAATTCCCAAGATTTGTCAGGAATTCCAGAGAATTTGAAATAATACCAGAGAATTTTAAGGAATTCCTAAGACCTCTAAGAAAAATTCTACAGAAATTATGATGAATCCAAATAATTATAAGAAATTCTAAAGAATTTGTGATAAATTTTAATGACTTCCAACCATTTATTATGAATTCAGGAGGATTCTAAAGAATTTAAAAAAGTTTTAAAGAAGTTCAAAAAGTTCTAAAGAATACCAAACAATTATCGAAAATTCCAAAGCATTTGTAATGAATTCCAATGAATTCTAAAAATTTTCAAAGATTCCTAGAGAATTCCGAAGATTCCTAAAGAATTCCAGAGAATTTTGAAGAATTCCAAATAATTGCAAGGAACACGAAAGAATTCTAAGGAATTTTGAAAAATTTATGATGAATCCCAAAGAATTATAAAAAATTCCAAAGAATTTGTAATGAATTTCAATAAATTCGAATAATTTCGAAAGATTCCTAAAGAATTCCAAAGAATTGTAAGGAACTCCAAAGAACTCGAAGGAATTCTAAAGAATTTGTGACGAATCCAAAATAATTATGAAAATTTCAAAAGAATTTGTAATAAATTCCAATGAATTCTAACCATTTACTATGAATTACGAAGAATTTCAAAGAATTATATAAAATTCCAAAGAATTTGTAATAAATTCCAATGAATTCTAAAAACTTCCAAAGATTCCTAAAGAATTCCAAAAAATTCTAAAACATTCCCAAGAATCGTAAGGAATTTCAGAGTTGTAAAGAATTTCAAAAAACTGTAAAGAATTCTAAAGAATTATAAAGAATTTCACAGAATTGTAAAGAATTCCAAAGAATTGTAAGGCACTCCAAAGAACTTTAGGGAATTCTAAGGAATTTATGACGAATCCCAAAGAATTATAAAAAATTCAAAAGAATTTGTAATAAATTCCAACCATTTATTATGAATTTCGAAGAGTTCTAAAGAATTCCAAAGGATTATCGAAAATTGCAAAGAATTTGTAATAAATTTCAATCAATTCTAAAAATTTCCAAAGAATTTTGAAGAATTTCAAAAAGTTCTAAGGAATTCCAAAGAATTCTAAAAGATCACAAAAAATTGTAAAGAATTCCAAAGAATTTGTAATAAATTCCATGGAATTCTCACTATTAATTATGAATTTTAAAGAACTTAGGCTGAATTCCAAAGAATTCATGATAAAAATACGCTAAACTCGCTCTTGAATTCTAAAGAATTCTAAAAAATTGATGATGAATCCCAAGGAATTATCAAAAATTCCAAAGAATTTGTAATGAATTTCAATAAATTCGAAAAATTTCTAGAGATTCCTAAAGAATTCCAGAGAATTGTAAGGAACTCCTAAGAACTCTAAGCAATTCTAAAGAATTGATGAGGCATTCCTAAGAATTCTAAAAAATCACAAAGAATTGTAAAGAATTCCAAAGAATTTGTAATAAATTCCAATGAATTCCAACTATTCATTATGAATTTTAAAGAATTCTAAATAATTAAAAAGTGTTACAAAGAATTGCAAAGAATTTTTAAAAAATTCCCCAGAATTGTGAGGAATTCCAGAGAATTGAACAGAATTTCAAACTACCTGAAAGAATTCTGAAGAATTCCAAAGAATTTATGATGAATTCCAAAGAATTTATGGTAAATTCCAAAGAATTTATGGTAAATTCCAAAGAATTCATGATAAAAATAAGCTAAACTCGCTCTTGAATTCTAAAGAATTCTAAAAAATTGAAGATGAATCCTAAGAAATTAAAAAAAAAAACATCCCATCAATCTATGCAAACGACGTTGATCTGATTGAATTCGAATGTTTCAACTGGATTGAAATATTCATTCTGAAATATAGAACTGCATTGAAAATAAGTACAAAGTCCTCATCAGCATCAAAGACGAAGACATCTAAAAGCTCTCATTGACAGTTCTTACTTACTCTATCTCTAGACAGAATCCCCTTACAGTTTACAAAATATCTGTCTATATAACATCAATGCTACTTGATTTTGACGATCTCTTAAATAATGAGACTCGTTACGGTCACTTGGGATTGAAATATAAGGAAGGACGAGATGATCGAGTGGAAAAATGGTATGATCGAGTGAAACTCTTCCCTTGAAACTCCCCGGAGGGATCCGGCAAGGACTATTTCGAATCTCGAAGATCAGGAAGCAACGAATGATAGAAGTAGAAAGAAGCTGTCGGGAAGGATCTGGATTCGCTACGGGGCAAAAGTCTGTCTTGGTGTTCGCTGGCAGGTGAAGCTAGCGCTCTGTATGTAATGGTAGGCGTAACCGCCTGTGGAGGCCGCTCCAATGAGCGAGTAGCCCGCCCTCCCAATACCCCACGAGGGTCGCCGCTCGGGGAGATTTATTGAAATTTTATTTTTATGGTCGGCGAGCACGGACAGCCGCCACCGGATGGCTGGTGCCTCGCAGCGAGACCAGGCGACTTGCCGAGGCGAGGGAGAGAAAAAGAGAGCCGAACGGTGGGAGAGAGCAGACAGCACAGCGAGAGGGAAAAGGAAAGTTAGAGATAAGGACGGAAAGAGTGTCCCGCTCCTTTTACTCTATCGTTTTATTCGCTACATCCTTTTAATTCAATAGATACTCCTTTTTCTGCACGAGCGACTTTCGCTCTTCTTGGTCAGGCGACTTCCTGCTTATTTGCACTTATTTGTGTTTTCAAATTTTTTAAAAATATTTTTGTTTTTGTTGTTGTAAATTTTATTTAGAATCCTTAATATTAGCTGCATCGAGTTGACACTCGAAATTTCTCTTCACAATTAGCCATAGGATATGAACAAAATATTACTTTTCAAATATCACCCCCATAAGTGAAAGAATAGATTTTGCGAGTTTTTGGCGCTAATTATGAGTTGTTGGTTTTTTTAAATCTAAATTGTTTATAAGACATAAAATGCTATTTTATACTGATAAATAGATATTTAAATAAAATTTTTAAACATTTTTTTTCAGCAATATTCTCTTAGAATCGAGATGGAAAGTTACGGTTTTTCAAAAAATTTTCCACTTTTTGTCCAGTTTCCAAATTCATCTCTGTTCACAGAATTCGAAAGAATTTATGATGATTCCCAAAGCATTTGAAAAGATTACAAAGAATTCATAATGAACTCCAATTACTAGAGTTCTGGATAATTTCAAGGAGTTTTGAAGAATTCCGAATAATTATGAAGATTTCCAAAGAGTTCTAAAGAATTCCAGAGAATTCTATAGAATTCCAAGAAATTCTAAAAATTCTAAAGAAATACAAAGAATTCTAAGGAATTACAAAGAATTCTAAGGAATTACAAAGAATTCTATAGAATTACAGAGTTCTGGAGAATTCCAAGGAGCTTAAAAGAATTCTATAAAATTCAAAAGAATTGCACAGAATTCTAGAATATTCCGAAGAATTTATGATGAATTCAAGAGAATTCCACAAATTTATGATGGATTCCAAAGAATTCCTATGAATTTCAAAGAATTTCAAAAAATGCATGACGGATTTCAAAAAAGTCTAAACAATTTCAAGAAATTCCAAAGATTTTATGATGAATACTAAAGAATTCTAAAGAATCAGAAATTTCAAATCATTAAAAAAATTTCAAAGAATTCTGAAGAATTCCAAATAATTCCAAATAATATTCAAGAATTTCAGAGTTTATGATGGTTGCCAAAGAATTCTAAAGAATTTTAAAGAACATATAATGAATTCCAATTATTAGAGTTCTGCATCCTTCCAAGGAGTTTTAAAGAATTCCAAAGAATTATGAAGAATTCCAAAGAGTTCTGAAGAATTTCCAAGAATTCTAAAGAATTCCAGAGAATTCTACAGAATTACAAAGAACTCTATAGAATTACAAAGAATTACAAAGAGTTCTGGAGAATTCCAAGAAGCTTAAAAGAATTCTTAAGAATTACAAAGAATTCTATAAAATTCGAAAGAATTCACAGGAATTCTAGAATATTGTAAAGAATTCATATTGAATTCGAGAGAATTCCACAAATTTATGGTGGATTACAAAGAATTCCTATGAATTTCAAAGAATTTCAAAAAATGCATGACGGCTTTCAAAAAAGTCCAAACAATTTCAAGAAATGCCAAAGATTTTATGATGAATACTAAAAAATTCTAAACAATTAAAAATACCACATAATTTAAAAAAATTTCAAAGAATTCTGAAGAATTTCAAAGAATTTATAATGAATTCCAATTATTAGATTTCTGGATAATTCCAAGGAGTTTTGAAGAATTCCGAAAAGTTCTAAAGAATTTCATAGAATTCTAAAGAATTCCAAAGAATTCTTAAGAATTTCAAAAAATTCTAAGAATTTAAAAGAAATACAAAGAACTCTGAGGAATTACAAAGAATTTTATAAAATTAAAAAGAGTTCTAGAGAATTCCAAGGAGTTTAAAAGAATTCTTAAGAACTACAGAGAATTCTATAGAATTCAAAAGAATTAGAAAAAATTCTAGAATATTCCGGAGAATTTATGATGAATTCGAGAGAATTCCACAAATTTATAATGGATTCCAAAGAATTCCTATAAATTTCAAAAAATTTCAAGAAATTCATTACGGATTTCACAAAAGTCTGAACAATTTCAAGAAATTCCAAAGATTTTATAATGAATACTAAAGAGTTCTAAAGAATTAAACATTCCAAATCATTAAAATAAATTTCAAGATATTCTGAAGAATTCCAAAAACTGCTAAAGAATTCCACAGAAGTCTGAATAATTCCAAATAGTTCTAAAGAATTTGAAATAATTCTTAAGAATTTTAAAGAGTTTATGATTGATGCCAAAGAATTCTAAAGAATTTCAATGAATTTATGATGAATTCCAATTATTAGAGTTCTGGATAATTCCAAGGAGTTTTGAAGAATTCCACAGAATTATGAAGAATTCCAGGAAATTTTAAAGAATTCCAAAAAACTCTAAGAGTTCTAAAGAAATACAAAAAATTCTAAAGAATTACAAAAAAATCTAAGTGATTACAAAGAATTCTATGAAATTAAAAGAATTACAAAGAGTTCTGGAGAATATAAGGAGTTTAAAAGAATTCTTGAGAATTACAAAAAATTCTATAAAATTCAAAAGAATTTCAAAGAATTCCAGAATATTTCGAAGAATTTATGATGAATTCGAGAGAATTCCATAAATTTATTATCGATTTCAAAGAATTCTTATGAATTTCAAAGAATTTCAAAAAATGCATGACGGATTTTAAAAAGTCTAAACAATTTCAAGAAATTCCAAAGATTTTATGATGTATACGAAAGAATTCTAAAGGATTAAAAATTCCAAATCATTAAAAGAAATTTCAAAGAACTCTGCAGAATTCGAAATAATTCTGAAGAGTTTCGAAGAGTTTATGATGAATGCCAAAGAATTCTAAAGAATTTCAAAGAATTTATAATGAATTCCAATTATTAGAGTTCTGGATAATTCCAAGAAGTTTTTGGGAAATTCCAAAGAATTATGAAGAATTCCAAAGAGTTCTGAAGAATTCCCAACAATTCTAACGAATTCCAGAGAATTCTAAAGAATTTCAAAAAATGCTAAGAGTTCTAAAGAAATACAAAGAATTTCAAAGAGTTCTGGAGAATTCTAAGGAGCTTAAAAGAATTAGAAATAATTACAAAGAATTCTATAAAATTAAAAAAGAATTTCAAAGAATTCTGGAATATTCCGAAAAATTTATGATGAATTCGAGAGAATCCCACAAGTTTATGATGGATTCCAAAGAATTCCTATGAATTTCAAAGAATTTCAAGAAATGCATGACGGATTTCAAAAAAGTCTAAACAATTTAAAGAAATTCCAAAGATTTTATGATGAATACTCAAGAATTCTAAAGAATTAAAAATTCAAAATCATTGAAAAAAGTTTCAAAGAATTCTGAAGCATTCCGAAGTATTCTAAAGAGTTCCAGAGAATTCTAAAGAATTGCAAAAAATTCTAAGAGTTCTAAAGAAATACAAAGAGTTCTAAAAAATTACAAAGAATTCTATAGAAAATCAAAGAATTACAAAGAGTTCTGGAGAATTTTAAGAAGTTTAAAAGAATTCTTAAGAATTACAAAGAATTCTATAAAATTCAAAAGAATTTCAAAGAATTCTAGAATATTCCGAAGAATTTATGATAAATTCGAGAGCATTCCACAAATTTATGATGGATTCCAAAGAATTCTTATGAATTTTAATGAATTTCAAAAAATGCATTACGGATTTCGAAAAAGTCTGAACAATTTTAAGAAATTCCAAAGATTTTATGATGAATACGAAAGAATTCTAAAGAATTCAAAATTCAAAATCATTAAAAAATATCTCAAATAATTCTGAAGAATTCCAAAGGATTCTAAAGAATTCCCGAAACTCCTAAAGAATTCCACAGAAGTCTTAAGGATTCCAAATAATTCTCAAGAATTTCAAAAAGTTTATGATGAAGGCTAGAGAATTCTAAAGAATTTCAAAGAATTTAATGAATTCCAATTATTAGAATTCTGGATAATTCCAAGGAGTTTTGAAGAATTCCAAAGAATTATGAAGAATTCTAAAGAGTTCTAAAGATTTTCCAAGAATTGTAAAGAATTCCAGAGAATTCTAAAAAATCCCACAGAATTCTAAAGAATTCACAGAATTCTGAAGAATCCCAAAAATTTCTAAGAGTTCTAAAGAAATACAAATAATTCTGAAGAATTACAAAGAATTCTATAGAATTACAAAGAATTACAAAGAGTTCTGGAGAATTTCAAGGAGTTTAAAAGAATTCTTAAGAATTACAAAGAATTTATGATGAATTCGAGGGAATTCCACAAATTTATGATGAATTCCAAAGAATTACTATCAATTTCAAAGAATGTCAAAGAATGCATGACGGATTTCAAAAAAGGCTAAACAATTTCAAGAAATTTCAAAGATATTATGATGAATACTAAAGAATTCTAAACAATTCGAAATTTAAGATCATTAGAAAAAATGTCAAAGAATTCTGAAGAATTCCAAATAATTCCAAATAATTCTCAAGAATTTCATAGAGTTTATGATGGATGTCAAAGAATTCTAAAGAATTTCAAAGAATTTGTAATTAATTCCAATTATTAGAGTCCTGGATAATTCCAAGAAGTTTTGAAGAATTCCAAAGAATTATGAACAATTCCAGAGAATTACAAAGTATTCCAAAGCATTCTAAGAATTCTAAAGAGATACAAAGAATTCTGAAGAATTACAAAGAATTCCATAGAATTACAAAGAATTACAGAGAGTTCTGGAGAATTTTAAGGAGTTTAAAAGAATTCTAAATAATCACAAAGAATTCTATAATATTGGAAAGAATTTTAAAGAATTCTGGAATATTCTGAAGAATTTACTATGAATTCGAGAGAATTCCACAAATTTATGATGAATCTCAAAGAATTCTTATGAATTTCAAAGAATTTCAAAAAATGCATGACGGATTTAAAAAAAGTCTAAACAATTTCCAGAAATTCCAAAGAATTTATGACGAATACTAATGAATTTTGAAGAATTCAAAATCATTTTAAAAAATTTGAAAGAATTCCATAGGATTCTGAAGAATTTCGAAAACTGCTAAAAAATTCCACAGAAGTCTAAAGAATTCCGAATAATTCTCAAGAATTTCAAAGAGTTCATGATGAATGCCAAAGAATTCTTGAGAATTTCAAAGAATTTATAATGAATTCCAATTATTAGAGTTCTGGATAATTCCAAGCGGTTTTGAAGAATTCTAAAGAATTATAAAGAATTCCAAAGAATTCCAGAGTTCAAAAAAATTCCAGAGAATTCTAAAGAATTCCAGGGAATTCCAGGGAATTCTAAAGGATTCCAGAGAATTCTAAACAATTCCAAAGAATTCTGAAGAATTTCAAAAAATTCTAAGAATTCTAACGTAATGAAAAGAATTTGAAGGAATCACAAGGAATTCTATAGAATTACAAAGAGTTCTGGAGAATTCCAAGGAGTTTTAAAGAATCACAAAGAATTCTATAAAATTAAAAAGAATTTCAAAAATTCTAAAATATTCCGATGAATTTATGATGAATTCTAGAGTATTCCACAAATTTATGATGGATTCCAAAGAATTCCTATGGATTTCAAAGAATTTCAAAAAATGCATTACGGATTTCAAAAAATTTTAAACAATTACAAGAAATTCCAAAAATTTTATGATGAATACTGAAGAATTCTGAAGAATTAAAAATTCCGAATCATTAAAAAAAATTTCGGGGTATCCTGAAGAATTCCAAAGAATTCTGAAGATTTCCAAAAACTGCTAAAGAATTTCACAGAAGTCTAAATAATTCCAAACAGTTCTGAAGAATTCAAAATACTTCTCAAGAATTTCAAAGAGGTTATGATGGATGCCAACGAATTTTAAAGAATTTGAAAGAATTTATAATGAATTCCAAAGATTTTCAAAGAATTGAAGATGAATCCCAAAGAATTCGAAAAAATTCCAAAAAAATTACGATTATTTCTAATGAATTCCAAAATCGTATGATGAATTCCGAAGATAGTAATAAAATTAAAAAAAGATAATTGTTTGAAGAATTTATTATTATTGTTAATAATATTCTCTTAGAATAATGCTAGAATATTGCAGTTTTTTCTGAAATTTTCAACTTTTTGTTCACTTTTCACTCGAAGTAAGTTGAATAATTGATGAAAGTTAACCAAATTATTTGTTCAAACAATTTATTATTATGATTAATAATATTCAATTTGAATAATGCCAGAAAATTGCGGTTCTTTTTAATTTACAACTATTTGTCTACTTTTCACATAGGGTGAGTTAAAAATTAATCTATGTATTTTGGTAAAAATTCCTCTATATTTTAAATGGAAAATTTATTTCGATTGTTGAAAATTCATCATTTTGGTAAAGGATTAAATTATTTTGTTGAAAATTTTCTTTTTTTAGTTGAATTAAATACAGAATGCTTTTTCAGTATTTTTTAGTGATACAAATTGATGTTACCTATTAATGTAAATGCTAATTGAAATTCACCAATTTAAAATTTTCTTTCAACACCATAAAGAATACAAAATAATATTAAGAATAACACAATATAAAAATTTCAAATAAGAATTTATAAGATTCTAAAGAAATTTTATTTATTTTATAGGATTTTATAAAATATTAGGAAAAATTCGAGTCTTTTTCAAAGATGTTTAGGACTTTTAGAAGTTTGGATAATATCAAGAAATATTTGATAAATTTTTCCAAGTTTTTAAATATTTTTAATCTATTTATAACGTCTTAAATTCACAAAAGTACTTTTAACGCACTCGAATTTTTCTCAAAATTTTTAAAAATCGTTTCTTTTTTGAAATCTTAAAAACTCTACATTTCTAAAAAAATTTTTAAGTTGAAAATTCTTCATGAATCTCTTCAATTCTTTGAACGATTTCTGGAATTTACTCTTTCTTTTCAATCTTACCAAATTAAAACATTTAGCATTTTCGTTTGCCATGTTTAAAAACTTTTTTTCATTTTCTCTTAAAATTCATTTTAAAAAAAATCATATAATATTCACATGAATCTAAGAATTTTTTTTTTATTTATATTTTCAGACCCTCTAAACCTTCTAATCTTTATAAATTACTCAATTTTTTCTGGTTTTTTTTTTAATTCCGCAAAATTAAAAAAAAAATGAACTGAAATCTTTCGTATTCTTCTTTGACAATTTTAGAAATCTTTTTAAATAATCTCTTCGAATGAATTTTTTGAAATAAAAAATCATTCCTACTTTCCCTAGAAACCTGAACAAATTTTTTTCATTTTCGTGAAAACTTACAAAATTCTTGAACAATCTTCACAAGTTTTAATTATTTTTAAATCGTTTTAAAACTTCTGAATATATCTGAAACTTACTCAAATTTTTTCTAAAATTATTATTTTTATTTTATTTTATTATTATTATGTTTTGTAATCTCTTTCAATTTTTTCTTAGAATTTATTATGAAACAGTCATTTAAAATTTGGTTGGAAACGCTAATCCAAAATTAAACTTTTAAAACAAAGCTTAACGAATGTTTAATTCACATTCTTAATAATTTACTCGTATAAAATAGAAGCTTTCAACATTATTTAATTGAACAATTTAAAATTAAATGACATTAAGCTACAAAATTTGAAACTTTAAACTCTCATAAATTAAACGGTTAAAATATGTCTCGTCAAAAAATATGAATCCACGTTAATATTTGCAATTATTTAAATTAAAGAATAAATAAACAAATTTTTAAATGTTGAAAATTATACAATTTTGAACCATTTGTAAGTTGGAAACATTGAAAGTTTTTGAATTTTTATCGGGACAGCCCCCAAATTTTTTCAAATCCACCCAAAAATAAATCCATTTTTGTTTTGTTTTGAAAAAAAATTATATTCAGGGGTGCCGCAAGCTCCATCAAGTTTAACATGTATTTCCCATAAGAAAAAAAGACGTTTTTGTAAATTTTTTTCAGAATCCTCAATAATATCTCAATCGAGTTGAAACTCAACATTTCTTTTCACAATCAGCAATAGAATACGAATCAAATATCACTTTTTGAATATCACCCCCATAACTCTGTTTTGTAGGGTCCCAAAGAAACCCCATAAGTGAAAAAATGGGTTTTGCGAGTTTTTGGCGGTTTTTTACCAAATTTTTTATTTGTTGTCCAATTTTCAATTAGAGGGAAGTGACAGTTCATCAATGTTAACAATAGTGATTGTTGAAACAATGTATTATAATTAGTAATAATATTATATTTGAATAATGCTAGAAAGATGCGGTTTTTTTTAGATTTCTGGCTTTTTGTCCAATTTTCATTTGGAGTGAAGTAATAATGAATTCAAGTTAATAAAATAATT
>JAABKJ010010325.1:0-10995 GCA_011634705.1 Andricus grossulariae
ATATGCATGTGTATAATATATATATATATATATATATATATATATATTTTGCGAAAGACGCTCCCGTGCGCACGCACATGACTGCACATGATCGCCGGAGGCATGAATGTGGTCTAAAAATAAAATTAAAACGTGTATTGTGCGTCAGATAGTGGCGCTTGGAGGGGACCCGATCTGAGTGATTGGATGCCACCAGAAGAGGGAAATCCCGAGAGACAACATACACATGAGCCTTTTTTTGTCCCACGTGATAATTTGAACACTCACACCAAGCCTATGAGGAAAGTCTTGTCGTGATGACGTTGAACTATCCAAACCAAACAATTCTCACTGCTCACTCCTCGCGATTATACCACGGTTTGCATTAACAGGCTTCAGTATCAAACCTACTCCCAAGTACCAACAATTTTGTGATTCCCATATTCTGACTTTCACGGAAATATTAACGCAAAAAAATACTATTTTTTTCAGTTCACATTTCTATCGGGAATTTAATAATTAAATTAAAAGGTGTGTTCTTCAACAATAAAGCATTAATAATATAACAATATTTTGGAATAGAAGTGTTCACACATAAATTAAAAAAAATTGGCTTTACAAATGAGACAAAATGATTCAAATTAATATTGACTCTATTGGTTTCAAAACCAGGTGACATTTGTTTGCGAAATACCGTCGATGATATACTTGAGACTTGTTTACAAATAAGAGTGCGAAGATATTTCTGGAAGATTTAAAAATGGATTCATACATGGATTATCAAAAAAATGAAATTTCAGAGGTGAGTTATTCTTGGAATATATTTAAATTATTAATTTTTTAAATTCTTTATTATTATGACAAGATAAAAAAAGATCATTTTTATAAAAGTTGGTTCAAAAGTTGGCGCGACTCATGAAAATACAGGCTCGAACCCGGGCCGAGATAGATTTTTAATATTAACATTAAAATTATTTCAAAGCCGGTTAAAATTGAGCTACCGTAAAACGAGGCTTAGTGGGATGTTTACAGTATAGCTTAACACTCGTTTTTTATTCAGAAAAAAACAACCTCAAGACATGAAGTGGAAAACTTCGGGTGTCCCGCTTTACCCCGCACTGTCAGAATGACTCTTCTTTTTTTTCTAGTAAACTAATTTCAGATAAGGTCCCTAACATTTGCTTAATATTGTAGATGTATGTCAACCTTGGGTAACTCTCTTTTGTATTGACACCTTCAAACATGTAAAAGAAAGTAATAAATAATTTGAATTTCTCAGAGTTCGTTAATTCATTTTTTTCTAGAACTTTTATGCAACTTTAGAAGGAGAAGAAGGCGATCGTTTATTATTGGACATGGATTCCATTTCTACCCAAAAAGCGGATCCACTTGTTTCCAGACTGCAGGAAACTGGCAGCAAAACCTGTGCATTGGGTAAATACTATATAATTTTTCTTTTTTTTTTTAAATTTAAAAACTGGTTTATTCTAAAAAACTTGGAATTTTGTAAATAATAATGCAGAGAATTCGGGAATATGAATAAGTATTATTTGACTAAAATTTGGAGACATTGTTTAAGGGGAAGAAAAGGAAGAGGCGGATGGAGCTGGGTGGTCAGAAAAACCAATTAAGGATTGGTGTCAAGAAGAGACGATAAACTGGCTCATATCAGCGGCGTCCCATATGGGCCAGCTTTACAGCTCTATACAACATAGTCTCGCCATTCCCGGCAAAGATCTCGTAACTCTTACGAGAAACGATTTTATTGCTCACGATGCAATTTATGGAGAGCGACTCTACGATCTTCTACATTCCCAAAGAAATTCAAATCAAAGTAAGCTCATTCATAATAATGCAATTCAATTTCAATTTAAATACATATATTTTATTTCAAAGATTTTTTAATGATAATTAATCAATGACAGTATTTTCTGACGTTAAAAATGTGTGGATGCATAGAATGCACTTTTCAACTCAAGAAAATATCTATATTTAAAACGAGAAGAATAATCGAATCATTAGGGCCTAGAGAATTATTTTTGGCTACGGTTTTAGTATTTAGCAGCAGCAAAAAATGAACAATTGAAAAAAATTTGTTGTGCAAGAAACAATTTGTTGAAAACTTTGAAAAGCACGTTTTTTAAGTTAGTTAATAATTGCACATCTTTGAATGAAAGTTGTGCTTGTCGAATTTGAAATTTCTTCCATTTGAATCGTAGAAAAATTTATTTTATTATTCTAAAAAAAAATCTCGTACCTTTTAAAGCGTTTCCAAATAGTGAATTTTGCGTTTTTTAAAAGATCTCAGTGCTTTAAAAATTACGAAATTTTGTTTCGAACGACAACATCTTTTTAAAGTTTTCCATTAACTAAATTTAAAAATCATGTTTTTGGCTCATTTCCAAAACAGTATAACTGGATCAAAAATTCCAGTGGATTAATTACTCCTTTCTTATAAATTAAAACTGCAAAATACCGTAATTATAATAAATAAACTAAATACTTTTCAAAGCGAATCATAATTTTAAGAATTTCAATAGTTTTTCTTTTTTTCTATATAAAAACAGAAATGGTCTGAATAACTGTGAAATGTCTGGAAATCTTTTGAAATCTTCTGTAAACTTTTAAATTTTTGGAAATATTTTCAAATCTCTTCGAATCTTTAGATATCCCTTCAAATCTATTATCATTTATTACACTGGAGTCCCACTTTACCGGGCGTTTCGGGGTACCCTCAATGGCCTTCGCGGTAAATCGGGACTCTAACCGTTCTTCTTCTCCTTCTTGCTTGTAGCTTCTTATAGTGTCGAACCGAACACTTCCCAACTCCGCTGACTTTGCAAGCGCCTCTCTCTCTCGCCCCCTTGGACCGCCTTATCCGGTATATCGGGATCCGGTAAAGCGGGACTTGAGTGTATTAGGAAGTAAAAGCGATTTATTTTTGGATTTATCAAATTAATAGGAATTTTTCCAGTGGATTAATGAATTCCTTATTATAAATGAAAAATACCATAATTATAATAAGCAAATTATTTTAGAAAATAAATCATAATTAAAAAATGTTAAGTTCTAATATAGTTTTTCTTGTTTTTTATCAAAATAGAAATGGCATAAATAACTGTGAAATCTTTGAAATTTCTTTAACTCTTTTGAAATCTCTGAAAATATTTTAACCCTCAAACGGCACACATCAACCCAGCATACGTAAACGGCACACTAGTGCGAATTGGTTGTTTTGCAATGTTAATATTAAATATTTAGTATATTGAACATATACTAAACATCTAGCATATATTACGCATATTTAACGTATATATTTAATATAGTGGGGATAAGCCGCTGCCGATGTCCCTGCGTAAATGCCAGGTATACAATCAACAGTAGAGTCGTAAAAAGAGCAATTGTACTTCAAAAAAGACGCAAAACATTTCTTTAGTGCATCAGCTTAACAATGGATAAATTTTGATTTTGGCATTGTAGTTTAATTTTATGACATCAATAATGATAAAAGATGTAATATAAAAAAATGTATATTTATTGTCATTTATGTACTTTCTGGAGTCCCCTAAAAGTCCCCTATTTTTATATTTCAAGTCCCCTATTTCCCCTAAAATATTATTTTGGATCACTGTTACGCCTGGAAGTATAAACAGCAATTTTTTTTATTTCAATGTTTGGGTGGGCATTCTAATGAAATATTGAAATCCTGAGCTTTGTCAGACCGTTGCGTATATTGTCAATTAACAATTAAGTGAAAATTAAAACAATGTTTTAACATGTTTGCTTGGATTGTTGGTTCCGATTAAGTTCAATAACCTCGCCTGAAATTTGCTGGGCCGCTTCAGGCCGTTCGAGTCAGCCTCTGATGGCTTGGAAATCATTTTTCGAAAATTCAACTTTTCAACATTACACTCTGTAAGAAATTTTATAGCGCATCTTTTTTCTGTTTGCAAAAAAGTTGTATCTTTTACCATTTCTGAAAAAAATTGAATTTCTCTGATTCTGTTTTCAAAATTTTCAAAAAATGATTTTCAAACCATGAGGGGCCAACTAGAATGGCCTGAAGCTGCCCATCAAATGTTATGCGAGGTTATTGAATCCGGAAAAAATGGTATTTAATTGCGAAGCACTTTTATTAAAAATAGAATATAATAACAATTTTTTATAATAATAATACCTTATCAAAGTATTAATATTTTCAATAAATAAATAAGGAGTAATAAAGATGATTTTATTTACTTTCGATTTTATTTCAGATTTCGAAACCTTCCCGAGGCAATCAGAAGACGAGAGCACCGCAATCAGCTCAACCAATGTATCCGGTAAAGATTTTATTTTCTGAAATAACTCTAGTATATGAGATAATACTGTTACTGACACTGTCACACTTTTCAAACTTAAAATATTTTTATTCAAGTCACAAATTGATTAATATATGGATGATTGCGAAAAAGTTGACCATTTGAGTCCTAGCCGTTTTCCACATTTTTTTTTATTAATAAATTTTGTTTAAAAATATCTCAATAAAGTACTTATATCAAAAATCAATCAAGTAAAGTTTCAAAATTTTATACGACTTCGTTTATAAATTAAAAATAAAAACATACCCAAAATGTCTGGTAACGCACTTGTCTCAAGCTAAAAATTTCTTTCAGTATTTGAGATTGACAGATATCACTTATATTATTGAGTTTAAAAAGATAATAATCAAAAATGGGGTTCAATATTTTATAGTTAAGTATTTCGGAAATCGCTTCAAAGTTTGTTCCACAAGTTTTCTGCCTGGTCACGTGGCATTATTAATAATAAAAGCCATTTTCCCCATATTTTAAAACATTTTTACCTGATCTGCATATATTTTTTTTAAAGTTGAAATTCTTTTTTTTATTATGGCTACATAACGCCACGTCAGTTTGAAATGTTTAAAATGCATAACCATCACAAATACATTCCTTGATCTCTTAGATTTATATTTTTATATTCTCTAGGCTTAGAACTTTCTGGAAATCACCCATATATATGTATTTTTTTGAATATGCGAAATTTAAATTGATGCAGCGCATACTCTTATCTCTTCTCTACTTATCTCCAAAAAAAGATAAACCTTTTTTATCTTTTTCATTTCTCATTTCAGATTCAAACACTTCAAAAAATTTGCCAATCAATTTAAATAATTTAAAAAATTTATCAATTGAGGCAGATTCTTCAAGTAAATGATAAAAAAAACGAACCGTTTTCTTTATAAAAAAAGTTGACTTTTTCAGTTACATTACTAGTAAACTTAAATTTTATTCTGGTAAAAGTGAGTCTTTTTAAACCCCCTTTTTTAAATTGGTTTGTCACTCATCAGAAAAGGTTTGTAACTATAGGACTACCATACATCCCTTCACAACGACAAGGCATTATACGTATAGTACTACTATACTCTCACATTTTTAAAAATTGTGTCTATTAAAAAAAAACTAGTTTAAATGGAAATACTTAATCGTCCCATAAACAGGGCCCAAATCAGGGTAGAAAATTGCCCCCGAAAAATGTTAAGACAAAAGGTTGATTATCAAAAAGTGGCTCGACCCTTTGAGTCAAATGGCTCAAATCGTTTAAAATAGTAAAGAAAAATTAGAATGTGTGATTTAGACATGTTTGCAAAAAAGAACTTTTAATAAACAATCTTAAAAATTTACAACTTTATTTATCTTCAAATCATGATTATGCATGCAAACAATTAATTTAGATCGTTGGTGGTGAAATGGATGCGTTTCTACGACATCGACAAATTCTCTGTACAATTTTGACAGAATTTCATTTTCCCCAGATGCAGAATCGGAAAATAGTGTGGAAATTTCTACTAAACGACCCCCAGGAAGGCCAAGGTTACTCAAAGCGAAAAAAACAGGTAAGTCAATAACAAATTTAATAATTTTACTGAAAATATAATTTGTTACTTAACTCTTACATAAAATTTATATAAATGTTATTAAACAATCACTTGAGCCTAAACACTAGAAGTACCGAACGGGGTCAATTGACCCCTTTCGATTTTTAAAGTGGAAAATCTCCGCAGCGGTTGCTTGCGAGATTACTTGCAGCGTTTTGTGACTTTAAATTATTTATAAATATGAGTATTTTAACATCTTTTAGGAAGTATTGGATGCGCATTTAAAAAAAAAAATTAATCAGAAATCATTCAAAAATCATCAGAAAATGCCGGTACTTCTAGTGTTCATTAACTATTATATCAGCGTCACTGGATTTTTATATAATAGTTACATCGCTGTTATATTATTTCCGTTTTTCGCTCCAATTATTTAATTTATATTTTTTTGCAGCCGGAAGTCAAGGAAAGTTGTGGGAATTCATCAGAGATCTACTACGGAACCGGAAAACATGCCCGAGTCTTATCTGTTGGGAAGATTACTCTCAAGCCAAATTTCGATTTGTCCGGAGTGATGAAGTTGCTAAACTCTGGGGCTCGCGAAAAGGAAACACGAAAATGACTTATGAAAAACTCAGCAGAGCTATGAGGTAATTTTGTTTAAAAAATAGTATCAACCATACTTTTTTAACACCAGTCGCAATATTGTGGAAAGAGTAGGTAATTGTTACATAGATACCAGTGAGTCAAATTAAAGTGATACCAAATATGTATAACTCGTAACCGACGGCAGTTGCCGGGTGGTGTGTTTCACCTCTTGGATATCGTTCGTTAAGCACGGATGGGCACGGTTATAGCTTGGATGGGTGGTCACTCCTGATTTTTCGCTTAGTCGTGTTTTCGCTGCACTACCGAGCTGGACGTTTGACACCGAGGATGGGTCGGTAACCGGCTGCGCTCGGGAGTTTTTGGTTTTCTGCAGTTTTCCACTCCGCTGACCAAATGTTCAGGCGAATTCGAGTGCATCTAATAAAAATCCGGTGGTAGACCTTACAGGAATTTCGAGATTGAAAAATCCACAGGGTTGAGTATGTCCGGCCTTACCTGAAGGCTTATATTGAGAGCGGGGCTATCGGGGTAATTGACGAAAGTGAAATTCAGTTAGTTCTTTCGAATTCCGCCGGAAAATTTGAAAAAAGTTCCAAATTAACAAATTGACGACGATTTGATTGAAAATATAAACAGTCGATTTTCACTAAAAACCGACACTTAAATTCTTTTAAAACTTTTTAAATAAATTGGCCTTCTATAAGGAATAAATTCTTTGAGTTTTATGCAGGCTAAACCATTTTTGTGGCAAACCAATTTGCCACTTTCGCCACTTTATTAATTTTGAAATATAAAAAAACTATAGAATTTGAAAGAAAGAAAATTGTGTTATTATTTTTTAAACAGACGTCAAAAATTCAAATACTCGTAAATTCTTGAAAATTATTTTTTCTTAAATCGATAAAAATACGTGTACCCTGATTTCCTCTAAAAAATTAACGTATTTTTTCGCTAAGAGATTCTGCGACTAAAAACGTGACTGTCTGATTTGAAATGCATTCGATCCATGTATATTAAAAAATAAAAATTAACCTGACATATATTTTCAGGTATTACTACAAGAGAAAAATATTTCTACCCGTTCTCGGAAGACGTTTAGTTTATCAATTTGGACCAAATGCCACTGGGTGGCAAACGGACAACCCAAATTTTCGCTACTAAACATTTTGAAAAACTACAAAAAGAACCTGATATGATTTGTACTTAAGTCTGAGATAAATTTTCACCAAATTATTGATATACTATATAGTATAATATATTTCAAATAACGAAATGTACATGCATTCTTGTTACGCACAGATTCACTTATACATTATACTTCTTTCTACCTCAATTTGTAAAAATCAACCACGACCAATTAATCACTGCAACAATTACAATTTTTAGTATTTTTAAGCAGCAATACAACATTAAGATACTATTTCCTATTTATTTAATTTTAAATTTAGTATGTAAATTGGTATAATATACTACTGATATCGATATGCGTTTTTGCCTAAATTTGTTAATCAGTTTTATCAGTTTTTTAAACGTGTATTTTTTATTTTACTAATCATAATCGGGTAAGAAAATGAACATAAATGCGAATTCCGTTAATTAAATAGACCAGAAGAAAGGCAGTGAAGACATAACTGACAAGCACCACGAATTCGACAGATTTTTTTTTTAGTCAAAATAATTGTTGTAACTAGAAAGTCCTGCCTACGCAATTTGTGCATGTTCTCTAAGGCAAATCGATCGAGTTGAATTTGCTTCTGCACGCTGAATTTGAAATAAATTAAAAGAATTCTCGAAAAGGCTTCAATTTCAAAATCTTTATAATTAAATGTTTTTCAATGTCGAAGGCTTGAAACTTAAAATTGCTCAACTATTAATTTGAATTCAAAATCATTGAATTTGTGAGGATATAAATTACGAAATTTTCAACTTCAAATTGGAAATGAATTGATTGAATCTATAGAGGGGTTCAAATAACAATTCTCGAATTTCAAAGCCATATAAATTTGAAATGATCTAATTCATTAAATTTATTGTATTTTTATCGTTCCGAATTAAATAATTAAAAATTTAGAGACTTAAAAATTAACATTGTCTAATTTAGGATTTGAAACTTAAACGATTTGACAATTAATTAGTCTTTAATCTTAATCACATTATTTCAAATGATTTATCAAGTTCAGGGATCAGTCTTTTCCCTATTCTTCTATATGCCCATACTATAGAGCAATGCATCTGTATCATATTGAAGCACTTAAGTAAATTATTTATAAATTTATAAATAAAAAAATTTAAAATTTATAAATAAAGTACCAAAAAAACAATATCTCGTAACACAAATATAATTCTACAAATGTAAAAAATATATTATTTGACCCCTATTGAAATAATAGCGAAATGTTGGATCCTTTGGATCCCAATCCCTATCAGAGTGCCTACTCAAATCCTTGAAAAAAATTCCCTGACAATTCCAAGTTTTTTACAGATATCGCAATTTTTTTCCAGGTATAATTTTTCATAGTACGGAGCAATTCAAATAGTACGCATTTTAAGAATGAAAAATTATATAAAAAGAGATTCTTCAATATATTAGCACAATCGATAATTTAAAAAATATAAATTTTCAACCAAGTAGTTGAATTTTGAACTAAAAAAGCTCAGTTTTCCACCAGAAACGGAATAGTTTCATTTTCACTTAAAAAAGTTAATTTTCCATACAAAAAATACAAGATTAATTTTTAACAAAAGTGTTAAACTTTCAACCAAGTAGTTTTATTTTCCATCAAAAACATGAATTTTGAACTAAAGTGATGAACATTCAACTGGAATACTTGAATTTTCAACAAAAAATATGAATTTTCAAAACAAGAAGAATAATTTTCTACCAAAGAAAGACGATTTCTCAACAAAGTCTATGAATATTAAACGAAAAAGTTCAATTATCAACCAAATAGTCGAATTCTTAACTAAAAAAGATCATTTCTCAACCAAAAATGGAATAGTTAAATTTTCAGTTAAAAAAAAATGTCAACCAAACTGATGAATTTTAATCTACAATGGTGAATCTCGAACTGGAATAGTTAAATTCTAAAAAAAAAAAATGAATTTTCAATTAAAATGATGAATCGTTGACTAGCATAATTGAATTTTCATCCAAAAAGATGAATCTCCAACCAAGAAGATTAATTTGTACCAAAAAGGGGAATTTTCAACTAAAAAAGATGATTTTTCAACCAAAAATTAAATAGTTAAGTTTTTAATTCAAAAATAATGTTCAACCCAAGAGATGATTTTTTAACTAAAATGATGAAATATTCAACTGGAATAATTGAATTTTAAACTAGAAAGATAAATTTTCAACTAAAATGATGAATCACTAACTGGAGTGGTTACATTTTCAGCCAACAGTTATATTTTCGGTTCAAAAATAACAATTTTCAATAAAAAAAGACTAATTCTCAAAAAAATAGTTACATTTTCGAACAAAGTGATGAATTTTCAACTACACTGCTGAGTCTTCAACTGCAATAGTTTAATTTTAAACTGAAATGATGAATATTTAACTATAATAATTGAATTTTCAACCAAAAAGCTGAAACTTCAACGAAGAAGATTAATTTCTACCAAAAAAGACAAATTTTCAACTGAAAAATACAATTTTTCAACCAAAAATTGAATAGTTATATTTTTAATTAAAATCAAAAAGATGTATTTTTAACTAAAATTATAAAATATTCAAATGGTATAGTTGCATTTTCAGATTTAAAAAAAAAATAACTTTCAACCAAATAGTTAAATTTTCAGTAAAAAAATTACTTTTCAGCCAAGTGAAAAACGAATTTTCAATAAAATAGCTGATTTTTAAACCAAAGAGATCAATTTTCAATTAAAATTATGAATCTTTAAAAAAAATTGATTTTTAACAAGTTTAATTTTCTACCAAGTAATTAAATTTCCATTAAAAAAAAGATCAATTCTGACCGAAAAATGTAGAAATTGACATTTCAATCAGTAAAGATTTTAATTTTTCAACAAAAATAGTGAAATTGAACCAAAAAAGATGACTTTTAAAAATGGATTGAAGTTTCAACTAAGACTTTTCAGTCAAGAGAGAAAAAAATTGCAAAAATACTGTTGAATTTTCAAGCAAAAAGATGCAGTTACAACCAAGAAGATTAATTTTCTGTCAAAAAGAACGATTTTTCAACAAAATACATGAATTTTCAACCAAATACTTGAATTTTCCACTAAAAACATTCAATTTTCAACCAGAAATAGAACAGTTAAATTTTCAGTTATCAAAATTAATTTCAAACAAAAAAAAAAGGAATTTTGAACAAAATAGTTGAATACAGTAATATAAAGCTACTGTTACAAATGAAGAATCATTGTTATTCAATTTTATATTGTATTAACAAAAAATTTAGCACGCTCTCGAAAATATTCTTTCTTTTTTTTTTCTTTATTCATAATGTGTCCCCTGAGGGTTTACATGACTTCCATTTCTTACAATACTTCTGTCTACATATTTTCTA
>JAABKJ010010326.1:0-10995 GCA_011634705.1 Andricus grossulariae
TATATATATATATATATATATATATATTTATCCAAACAGTTGCATTTACAATCAAATAGTTAGACTTTTAATAAAAATAGATGAATTTTTAACTAAATGGTTGAACTTTTATACCGAAAAGGTGAATGTTAAAAAAAAAGTTAAATTTTCGACCAAAAATATGAAGATTCAACAAAATAATCAGATTTTAAACCAAATTATCAAATTTTTAACAATAAACAATGAAATTTGAACTGAAAATAAATTTTATTACTGAGTTCTATTAATTCAGTTCGCATTTAGGTGAAACAATGAGAAAAAGCGGAAGTTTCTTGAAAACAGGAGGAAAAAGAGGAAAAAGGAGAATAGGGGAAAGAATGTGAAATTAATTGATTTTAAACGTTTTCGACTTAAAAATGTCCAACTAAAGGCTTCCAATTTGACAAATTTAAACTTTGAATACGGATTCACGAATTTAAAAAATTTTTCAATTTAAAACGCTATTAATGAACATTTTTCCGAGTATAAAGCTTTCATGAGAAATTATTTCATTTGTAATGTTCTCAATTAAAATGGTACCATTTTTTCTAGTTTTAAATATCAATTTTAAAAGTTTTATTGTGACTGATATTGAAACTAAGTATAGCGAACTTCTGAGAAAAGCGGAAAAAAGTCCATTAGACGCTTTGAAAAAAAAAAAAGAATCTAAAAAGTCGCAAGATCCGAGCCCTGTATTTAAAACGACTTTGAACTGAAAAATCTTTTGAAATTAAAATCGAACTGCTTCATTCAAGAACGTCAATTGTCATCTCGTGTGCCTTTCATGCACCAAGGAATTGATATCAAACTTACGTACCTGTCAAGGTATCTTTTTCATACCGCACAGAAATGAGGGTATCTTGTTCAAGGTTCCTGAATTTCGCTTCGCAGCCTGCGAGTTGTGTGTGAGTTCCGTCTCTGTCATGGTCGTAGTGAAGAGATCCGTTGTTAATCATCGCAGATATGTATGGATGTTGATGCTGTTAAAAAAATTGTCATAAACCATCTTTTTTTAATAGAAACTGAAAATTACGTAATTTTACATGCACCTAAAGCTTCATTCCGTAGGCTTCATAGTGATTTTAAAGAATATTTTAGGAGAAATATGGGACTTGAAATAGAAAAATAGGGGACTCTTGAAAGAACATAAATTACTACAATAAATACACATATTTATAAGAAAATATGAGTTGAATATAACTTTTAACAACCTAGAAACAATGCGTTACTGTTCTCATATTACACCTTTTATAATTAGTGATAATATAAAAATTAAATTGAGGTGACAAAATTCTTAACTTTGCTTTAGCCTCTGCGTTATACTTTCTTAATGAAAAGACAGGTTTTCGAAAATACTTATATTATTTAAATGCTTTTCATGAAAATTATCAAGTGTTTAGCTGATGAAATTAACAAATTTTTAGCGTCCTTTTTGAATTGATCCTTTTTCGAGACGACTTTTAAGTTTACATCAGATTTGAAGAATTCACATTTATTTAGAATATTTCTATTTTTACATAAAAAGAAAAGCTATATTAAAACTTGAAATGTTTAAAATTATGATTTGTTTTCTGAAATATTTAGTTTTCTTATTATAATTATGGCATCTGTGGTTTTAATTTATAAGGAAGAATTTATTAATAAACTGGACAAATTTGCTATTCAATTAATAATTTAATAAATCCGAGAATAAATCCTTTTTACTGATTGTATTTATTGCTGATGCAATAGAGAAATTTTTAGCGTCCTTTTTAAATATGAAAAAATGAGAAAAACTGTATTAAAACTGGCCATGCAATAATAAATTATGATTGAAGCTAGGTTCAACTTTTTAAAAATGCCAACAAATTTCAAAGATTTCAAAAAAGTTTAAGAGATTTTAGTTATTGAAACCATTTTCGTTTTTATATTTAAAAAAAGCTGTATTTAAATGTGTATGTAAATATTTATATTTGATTTACAATTTAAAAAATGGAAGAATAAATCGTGTTTACTATAATTTTCACTTGTCAATAATAAATTATGATTAAGCTATAAAAATACATTTTGAAATAGAAACTTAAAATTTCGTGAACGTGAATATTTAAAATTATTTAAAATATTTGGAAATAATAAAAATGCCAACAGATTTCAAAGATTAAAAAATATTCCACAGATTTTAGGAAGGAGTTTACACCATATTTCCAAAGTGATCAATCCCTCGAGACTTTTTTGTCATTTTATTGTAAAATAGACGACTTTTAGGGAAAATTCGCAAAATAGGGGACTTTTAGAGTTCATAAATAGAAAAAGGGAACTTTTAGAGTTCAAAAATAAAAAGGGGACTTTTAGAGTTCAAAAATAGAAAAAGGGAACTTTTAGAGTTCAAAAATAAAAAAGGGGACTTTCAGGGGAAATACTGGACAGGCTATGGCCTGCATTTAAAATAGTTACACAGTTTCAAATCAACCAAAGATAAAAGCACATTAATTCAACAGCTTCTAAATTTTGAAACTTACACTATAAAATCTAATTATGAAGCCACCTGAACTTCAAACTACACAAATTAAAAAGCATAAGAAATTCGAAGTTCAAAATTAAAGAGAATTCGCGTTTTACAACTTCCATTTAGAAATTCAAAATTGTCGATTTAAAAATGACTTATTTCTGAATTAAGGGTCATTCTAGAATAGATCGTAGCATGAGGGCGTAAGTGCAAAAACCTGAATTTAATTTTTAAAAAACAAAACAAAAAATTAGTTTCGAGTTATTACTTATCTCTATTAAATCGTGAAAAGAACAGGCGAAAAGAAGTTCTCTATAAAAAAATTACCAAAAATGGATTTAAACCCACTTCTAAATCGAACTGGAAAATAATCTTCTACAGAGACAAGATTTAAGTCAAAAAATTAGTTTAAAGCAATAAAACGCGTTTCTGAAATTTTTCACTTACGCCCTTACACACCGCAGTATAATTTAATCAATCCAAAATCACATAATCATTCATAGAATTAATCTTTCATTTTTGCAAGAATACATTTTAGCTTAAGTACAAATTTCAATACAAAAAGCAGATAAAAAATAAATCTTCGAAACGTCCAATTTCGATGTTTTTAACTTGATATTTCTCAGACATTATTATATAAAAAAATAAACTTCAACCTTGTTCTAAATATATGTTTAAAGTTTGCAAATTGAATAATTTTATAAAATTGGGAAGCTTTCTTAAAAATTCAGTCCATTTTTCATTCTTTTTTTGGTCACTACTTAACTTAAAATTTAACATTAACTGTTTTTATTTCCCTAATTCGGAAATAACAAAAAAGAGCCTAATTTTTACGAAAACTTCAATTTTACAAAATTATGAAATTTGGGAATTAAAGCAGTCGAATTTAATGAGCTACTTTCATGCTTGTCTTATCGTTTCGAATCGGATAAAAATGGGTTAACATCACGCGACATTTTAAGCATTCTAAAATATAAACAATACGAGGTCCCATCGAAAAACTTTATGGGAAGAGCAGAGTTGGACAATCTGAAGACATCCTGAAAGTTTGAGATTGTTATATTCAGGGTGTTAGGGATATACATCTAGGAAATTGTATTATGTGGGCCGCGCATGCACAAAGAAAAGCAGACTAAGGACGTCAGAATGCCAAGTGTATGTTTTCAAGTATAATAAATAAAACCAGTTTATTAATTAGATTCTATTATTTTTATCCATCTGATACACAGGGTGTCTACTAATTTTCGCTCATCAAATTCACGGTTATTTCCCGGTTGTAAATATCCTATCTCCTCTTTTTTACTTTTTACTATAATTAAAAAAAATAATATTTTTGTAATTAGGGTGCAGAGTAAAAAAAATAGAATTATATTACAATTCCTTCAGATATTTATTCAACCGACAGTGACCCTCTTCAGTTTGAAAAATTGTTTACAATTTCTATATGAAATATAATACAATTTCAATATCTTAATTATTATCTGCGAAAATTTAGTTAACATGAAAGTTGTTATTTTTTATAAACATATATTTGGTTAATTATTTTTTATATTCTATTTGGTAAATAACTCTTAGATATAATTTCTAATGTCTTTGGTATTAGCGATTAATTAATGATTAATTATTGAAGACTAATTACAAAAAAATTTTTTTTAATCTTGTATCATGTCAGTCTAATTATAATTACATGTGTTTATAACATAGTGAATGTAAAATTCACTTAGTATTAAAATAGATAATTTTTAGAATGGTCTGCTGTAATAACTCTTCAATAATTAATCGCTAATATCAAAGATATTAACAACTATAACTCAATTCTTTGTTCGAAATCTTACAAAATTTACATTTTTTGAAATCTTTACAAGCTTTAAATTACTTGTTAATCCTTTAAAAACTTCTAAATATCTTTTAAATTTAATCAAATTTTTTCTAAGCTTTGGTGTATTCATTTTCGAAACTTTAGAAAATCATTTGGTATATTTTGAAATCTTTTCCAATTTTCTCTTAGAATTCATTTTTCAGAATACAAAAAATTTGAAATTTTCCCATGAATCTTAAGAAATGTTTGTTATTCTCTTAAATCTTGAAACGTTCCTAATTTTCGTTTTCAAATCTTCGAAAATACATATTTTGTTTTAAATATTTTTAAATCTTTTGAAATTTTAAATTATTTAAAAAAAAGACGAATTTTCAACAAAACAAGTAATTTTCAACAAAGTGATTGAATTTTCTAACAAAAATATTAATTTTCAACCATGCACATTAATTTTCTAACGAAAAAGAAGACTTTTTAACAAAATATCAAAATCTTGAATTAAAAAATTAATTTTCAACAAAAAAATGAGATTTCAAGAAAATAGTTAAATTTTCCACCAAAAGAAGGAATTTTTAACAAATCATATTTTAATTGAACCAGAAAAGACTAATTTTCAACAAAATAGTGAAAAAAGATTATTTTTTTAATAAACAATTGCATTTTTAACCAATAATATGAAATTGATGGTGCATTTTCAACCAAACAATTGCATTTTTAACCAGAAAGTTGAAATTGATGGTGCATCTTCAACCAAATGATTAAATTTTGCACAAAAAATGTGTAACTGATGGTGCAGAAAATTCGTAATCTTTATTGTGTCGTAACCAATCAGGTTTCCGATAAGAATATATGCGAGCTCTCGTGACTACAAATTTTCAAGAAAAGGATAAACATTCAAATTTTGTGTCTAGGAATAAAAAATATAACATTTTCCAAAACTTTAAATGTGATTCCCGACTCGAATTTGTATTCACGGTTAATTCCTGGGTTTTCCCAGTTTTATTTTAATTCCCGACTATTTCTCGGTTTTCCGGTTAGGCGACGCCCTGTATATTTTTCCTCATACGATATTCAACGGAAAAAATAAAGACTTTAACCAAACTCATGGTTTTCACCTGCCTTTTTTATACATAGATATGTAATTCTCTGCAATTTTGATTGAAATTAATAATATCAGGCACATATCTTTAGAACAAAGTTGAATTTCATTACTTTTACATAATAATGCCGGCGAAATATGAAGTTAAAAACCTCAAAAGTTAATGTTTCGAAGCAGTATTTTGTATTTAATTTTTGTATTTAAATCAAAATATGTTCTTACCAAACGAAATATTAATTCTATAAATAATAATATAATTTTTATTTCATTAAATTATTTTACGTATGCGCTTAAAATAGCAGCATTTTGTGATTCAGTGTAAATTCCATTTTCGCAGCGCGTAATATTTAAAAATCATCTTTCGAGAGGGAAATAAATATTGACACTTATAAATAGCGAAGTTCAATTATACAAAGAATCATATATGCCAATTAATTTTTAAATTACGTCACTACCACGACTTGACGATCTATTCTGGAATAACCCTTTTGCTTCTTAAAAATATACTTTTAATAAAAGAGAGGGAGAGAAATTATTTTGTCTACAAGACATTCGTCTACGATAAAATAGATTTTTTGAGAACATTTAACATTTTCCTCTAACTTTAGCTACAACTCACTTTCTTTGAAACTTTAACATATCCCCCTATTTGAATCGTCATTTTTGGATCCTGAAAAGTTGACTAGAGTAATTTGCTTTCCGTTTGCATGAAAGATAAAAAAATTGTTTCCGCATTTCGTGCATTGTTTCTTACTAAATGGAATACAAAGTTTAAGGCTGAAAAATACGTACATTATGCGGGCCATTGTGATTGCTGTACGTGTCGAGGATTATCCCCAAGCCTTGGAAGAAGTCCTTGTTTCCAAAGACAGGTCCTTCTTGCATTCTATCTTTTGCGTACCAAATTGCAAGTCCATCGCCGAATAATTCTCTACCTTTTCCGTGAACTTTGAAGTGCACATGAAGTTCCCAGTTCCTCACGTTAACTGGCTGTAAAAAAATCAGGAGAATTTTAATTCAATTTTAGATTCTGAAATTTGAATTTCATAATTAGAATAGCCACTCAAACTTCAAAAAAAAATGTCAGTCTATTTCCCGGTCGACTTTTGCCCATCAGGGTTTTCCCGCATATTTTGCGTAGGAAATTCATGTCAATCGCGATAATTTGGCTCTTGTCCTATTCTTGACAGGTCAATGTCTCGCTACCGTATAACACAGTCGGTACAAATGTATAATTATGTATTGCCATTTTTGCTTTCTTAGATATATTTTGACTTCTGATACTGGGTCCTGCTCTACCGATAACCTTCTTACTCTCGTTTATGCACCTATCTAATTCCCCATGATTCCACCATGATTTTTGTTTTATTTACGTTAATTTTGAGGCCTATATTCTTCATGCTTATATTTAGTTTACTCAACATTCTTTGCAAGTCTTCGATTGATTATGCCGTAACAACCTTGTCATCTGCGAAAGCTAACCCACGTACCCTCACTGTCCCGAGATCCTCACCTTCTTCGTCGAAGAGGGCCATTCTTAGACACTTGTCCATGAATATGATAAATAGCCATGAGGACATAACGCATCCTTGTTTAACGCCTTGCATAATATTCTGTTAACCCTTACACTCGCTTTGCTACCTAAATATATCGTTCTTATTGCTTATAGGAGCCATCCATTGACTTCATACTCTTTGAGTACTTCCCAAAGTTTACTTCTATTCACCTTGTCAAATGCTTTTTCTAGGTCAACAAATGCACAGAAAACTTTGTTTCCTACTCTCAAACTTCTTTCTGTGATCTGTCTTATATTTGGTCCATACATGATCTTCCTGGCATAAATCCACTTTGGACTTCCCATATCTTTTCTTCTGCTATTTTCATTACCATGCAAATAAGTATTTTTGAGTATATTTCACATATGGTACTTAATAAGCTGATACCCCTGTAATTATTGCAGTTTCTTTTAACTCCCTTCCTGTTGTATGTTGGTACAATAAACGCTTTTCTACAATCGTCTGGGACTTCTCACATCTCGATCCATAAATGTATCCATTCGCACAACCTTTGAGGTATGTACTCGCCACCGTATTTGAGCATTTCAGTGCTAGTACTGTCTACATGAGCAGCCTCACCGTTTTTAAGTTCCTAATTATATCTCTAACCTGAGTGACACATATTTTCTCAATTGGGTTTTCTAATGTATTGTGTTCTATGTCGCAGTTCTGGTGCCCTATAGCTTCACCTGCTACAAAGCGTCTATTATCCCGTCTGTATCATATAGCATTTCACCTTTACTGTTTCTCATGCTGGCAATCTCTGTACTCTTACTTCCCTCCATCTTTTTAAATAATAGTTTATTGCTTCCTTCAAATTCGTTTTGTATTTTTTTCTCTTCTTCTGTTCTGATTTTATCTTTACTTTTCTTGAATAGTCGTTTAACTTTCTTATTTTTGTGTCTGTAATCATTTTTGAGCCAATACCTCCCCTCATCGCTAAGACCTGTGATGTTCAACGTTTTCTTGTACGCTTTTTTCTTTTTTTTGTCGGGCTGCATCAATTTCATCATACCACCATGCATCACCAGACTTTCTTCTTACAACCGCAGTTGCCCTATCTATGCGTTCATTTATCTTATTCTGAAAATCTATACGCAATTCCAGTTTCTGTAAATCTTTTACTCTTTCATCCGCAATAAAGAAGTCAATTATACTGTGATTATTTCCTTTACACCAGGAGTAAATGTGGATTATTTTATGTCTAAACCAAGTATTTGTTATAAATAGGCCCTTTTCTAAGCATAAGATAACTAATTTTTCCACGTTATAATTTTTTCTTGGAAATCCAAATTACCTATCACCCTTTCTGTACCTGTACCCTGATGTTGGACGCCGACCCATCAGTTTATATCTCCTAGCAGAATTATTCTTTCACAATGATCGCAAGTATTTATTGTATCATTTAAAGTGTCCCAGAAGGCGTCTTTGACTTCTCTCGGATCACCGTCAACTGGGGCGTAGCACACTATAATAAAAAATCTTCTGATTCCTACTTTCATTCTAGCCCACAAGAAACTGGGAGATACAAAATCATGATCTCTGAGATGCTATCTTGCTTTTTAATTCATATTCAAACCGACCCCTTGACTACCATGTGATTCACTATCTACTCCTGACCATATTTCAAAATCTCCCTTCAATACACCATTATCTATGTTTCTACTTTCACATCTCTTTTTCTTTGTCTCAAGTACACACAAAATATCTAGCTTCATTACGTGCATAGTTTCTCGTAATTCTCCAACGTTAAGATCATTCACCCCTCCAGCATTCCAAACCCCCAGTCTCCATTCATCGCCTGAAACCTGGCCTTTACATTTACCGTGTGCATGCGTTTCTTCAATTAAAACTTCCAAAGCTATTTTATTCTTTGCATTATTCATTGGTTAAATTGAACACCCAACTATCACCTTTTTACGCGAAATTTATTTTGTGGATCGAAATCATTTTCAAATTAACTAGTGATTCGTCCTATGGTGGAGAGTCTAGTCGTAACATCAGTCCCACCAAACTTCAGTTATTGAGGAAGGGGGTTGAGGACAGGGAATGGAAACCGAGAGATTCGCAATTGGTTGGTGTTTTATGCTGAGATGGTCACCAGTTCATATGTTTCCATCTGCAAATTCTCGGCCTACCTCAAACAAATCTGACGTGACGTTTCGGAATTACACTAATTCCCTCATCAGACTAAAAATAAAATTAAAAATATTTTAAGAATCAACCTAAAAATGATTTTATAAAATTATAAAGTTAAATGCTCACCAAAAATAACTTACGAAGATTAAAAGTCAATTACAAACTGCCATTAAACAATTTACGATTTTATAGAAATTTGTGTGAGTGCTTGTATAAGTTATAACGTCTTTAAAGGTTTTAAAATTTTTTTTTTGTAATTTATTATATTCGATAAATTCTGTAATTGAAAATAGGAATGAGAATTATTATGTAAATAAGCGACAAGGAGTAAAAGCTCTAGGTTAAGATTTTGTAAAAGGGAAAAAAATGATATATCGATACCTGCATGTTAAAAAGCGTCTCTTGGAGTGATCGTCTAAAACGACCACTCTAGCGTTGGTCGCCTAAAAGAACCACTCCGTTTCTTGAGTTAACCCCTCCTTTTAGTACGCATACCTACACAGCAAACAGCACATACGTTTAGTAATTATTACTCACAGGTTGAATATATTATTTGAAAATATTTTGAATTCACGGATTTCAATGATTTCAAGGATTTCAAGGAATTCACGGGATTCATGGAATTCACGGAATTCATGGAATTCACGGAATTCAAGAAATTCATGGAATTCACGGAATTCAAGGTATTCAAGGAATTTATGGACTTTGAAGAATTCACGGAATTCACGAAATTCGGACCGTTAACGGAATTAAAGGAATTCAAAGAATTAAGGAAATTCACGGAATTCAAAGAATTCAATGAATTCACGGAATTCAAAGACTTCAATGAATTCCCGGTATTCACGGAATTCAAGGAATTCAAGGCATTTACGGAATTCAAAGAATTCACAGAATCCGCCCCATTGGCGGAAGTCAAGGAATTCAAAGAATTCAGGAAATTCACGGAATTGAAGAAACTCAATGAACTTATGGTATAAACGGAATTCTAGGAATCAGGGAATTCTAGGAATTCAGGGAATTCTAGGAATTCAAGGAATTCTAGGAATTCACGGAATGCTAGGAATTCAGGGAATTCTAGGAATTCATGGAATTCACGGAATTCGAGGACGTGAATAAATTTGAATTTTTTGAATTCCGTGAATTTCCTGAATTCTTTGAATTTCTTGAATTCCGTGAATCGGCCGAATACCGCGAATTCCTTGAATTTCGTAAATTCCCTGAATTCTTTGAATTACGTGAATTTTTCTAATTCCGTGAATTCTTTGAATTCCGTAAATTCCTTGAATTCCGTGAATTTTTTGAATTCCGTAAATTCCTTGAATTCCGTGAATTCCATGAATTCCGTAAATTCCGTGATTTTCATTAATTCCTGGAATTCCGTGAATTCCTCGAATTCCGTTAAGTCCGCAAATTCCTTGAATTCCTTGAATTTTATGAGTTCCTTAAATTCCTTGAATTTCGTGAATTCCTTGGATTCCACAGTGGGACAGGAGCTTATCAAATTTTGCCAAAACTCAAGGTCAAAATTGGTATGAAAGGAAATCGTTATTGTTTTACACATATGTTATCGTAGATAGAAACGAAATTTTACGAGCTTTCGTTTATCAGTAATGTCTCTAGAGTCTATCCAAATCGTAGAATAGCTTACAATCAACGTCATCACAAGTTTGCACAAAAATTAATAATTTCTTCAATTTTTTATGAATTTCAATGTTTAAAGGTTTCACAATTCATAAAAAACGTTTCGAAAGTACCTGCAGCTACTAGATAACTTGTAATATTTGATTTATTACGAATGGAAGAAAAGTTTACATGCACATTTTTCTAGTTTTCAATACTGGACATTTTTCAGTTTAAAAGTACCACGAAGTACCACGTCTTT
>JAABKJ010010327.1:0-10995 GCA_011634705.1 Andricus grossulariae
CGGAGTGTAATGTGAAGAGTGATCGTCCGCTGTATCGTAATGTACAACATTACGATACTCTACGCTGTCGCATAAAAGCGCGTTTATGCCCCGGAGTCACATAAATAATTGAAAATATTATACATGTTCTATTTAGTGCTTTTTGCTGGAAATTAGTGTTTAAAAAAAAAAAATTTTTATATGAAATCAGAAAGTATCGAAGAAGACTGGAAATTCATAAAAAATTTAGGTTCTGATATTTTCTTACCGAAAATTAGTATTTTTAAACAAAATCATCATCAATTAAGATTCCCAATATTAAAAATGTTTAGGTTATGTCAGCGTTTTTACACCGGCGAAGGGTACTTTTATTAAAAAATTATTAGAATGCAAAGATTAATAATTTTTCAATTGACGTTCTTCGGTTTTATTAGCATTTTTTTACCGTAGATTGACATTTTTTAACAAAACATTAGATTTTAAAGGTTCATAATTTTGTGAACAATTTTAGTTCAAGTTAGCGTTTTACACCAAAAACTGGTATTTTAAAACAAAAAACATAATACACTCGGACCGCGAGTTAAGTAACCCCGCATTATGTTTTCCAAGAATTGACGGCGCGCCGCAATTTCTGATGAGAGGGGTAGCAGGGCCGAAATGGGAGGATGTGCCTTTAGCAGTGTTGCGATAACTGCGTCACGTTGCGTCACATTGCGTAAGTTCACTGTCAGTGTACACACGGCCCTAACTATTTACGTTTGGAGACCCCGCTATAAGTCGAAGGTCAGAACCGAAACAGTACTTAACTCGGGGTCTGAGTGTAGTTCGAATAAGATTTGTAATTTTTGAACAGTTTCAGGTTATATTAACGTTTTTCACAGGAAATCGATTACTTTAAACAAAAATCATTAGATTTAGAAAATTTTCAACCATTCTCTACAATGTTTTGTTATGTTAGCGGTTTTCATCGGGAAATATTGATATTAAAAAAAAAAATTATATTTTAAAGAATATTTACGATTTTTCAACAATTTCAGGTTATGTTGTTGTGTCTAACCTGAAATCATAAGATTTAAAAAAGAGGATCCATAAGTTTTTGAACAATTTTAGGTTATTTTGTTGTTTCATATCGAAAATTGGTATTTTCAAATAAAAATAATTACGATTTGAACAAGATTTATAATCTTTTAACAATTTTTGATATTTTAGTATTTTTCATCGGAAATTAGTATTTTTAATTTTTAAAAAATTATATTCCGAAGAAGATTCAAAATTCTTTAATGATTTAAGGTTATTTTGGCGTTTTGCGCCGGTAACTAATATTTTTAGTGAAAAGTCATTAGATATCAAATAAGATAAAAAATGTTTGTATAATTATGGGTATAGTATAGTGGTTTTTATCGGAAATATCGATATGATTTCAAAGTAGATTTACAATTTTGTAACAGTTTAAAGTTATGTTAACGTTATTTACTGGAAATCGCTTATTTTAAACTCAAATCTTTAAACTGCAAAGAAAATTATGCATAATTTTTTGTTATGTTAGTGTTTTTCGTCGAAAATTAGTATTTTTAACAAGCAAAAATCATAAGATAATTCATATTATCATTATTCTTCAGATTATCATTCAGTTATTAAATTCACAATTTTTATACAATTTTAATTTTTGGTTCTGTTGAAGTTTTATAACGGTAATAGCTACTTTTAATAAAAAATCCTTGGATTTCAAAGGAGATAACACATTTTAAAACTATTTTAGGTGCTCGTTATGCTCGGATTCACAATCTTAAAAATCTGTTGTTATGTTAGTCCCTTTCGCCTAAAATTGCTATTGCTAAAAAATTATGAGATTTTAAAGAATATTTACAATATTTAAACAATAATAGGGTAATGTAGCGTTTTTCACCGGAAATCGGTTATTTTAAAGAAAAATCTTTTGACTTCGAAAACAAAACTTACATTTGTGAATAACTTTAAGCTATGTTATTGCTTTTCGTCGAAAATTGCTATTTTCCAACAAAAATGCAAATTTGTGGTTTTTTGTTCATTATATTGGTATTTTTAAAAGAAAAAATGTCCATTTCTTTAAAAAAAATCCCCTATTTTCCCTACAATTATACTACGGAACTTATACTTTGTACCTGAAAATTATTAATAAATATATTATTAGTTTCTGTAAATTTATATGAAATCTCGTGCGAAATTATAAACAATATTACATGTAAATCATGCTTTATTAAATATTATAATATTATCTTTTATTTCAATATTTTGTATTACCTAACTTGGCTTTTGCGATTATATATCGTGCCATAAACCTATTATTACTTACTAGGAAAAACTTGTAGGCTTTCATTCAACCTGAACGCTTATTTCCCTAACTGCTTCTTTAGATCTGCGATTTTTTACAGTAGCAAAAAACTGTTTATTGCGATGGGAAATTCGGTCATCAATTGAATTTCAAATTTCGCCTGTTCATTCGTGTGTAACGAGGAAAGTATAAAAATCCCTAATACTGTAATAAAGGTGATAAATGATTAGAAATTATTTAATTATAACTCGGGAGCCAAGCATGGGAGAGCCTTACAGCAAATCTTGTAAATTACATAATTAAATTATATAAATTATATTAGAGAGAGTGGATTTTACTTTTCTGGAAACCAAAGAAAAAAATCTTCAGTATTGTCTGGGTGTAGACTTTTTTTGCATATTAGCATAATTTGTTTCCTGTAATAGAAACTGTTTTGTAGCGGGATGCGCAGTAATTTAAGAAACTTTCCCGGTGCAGCCAACTTTGCAATTTCCGGTCATCGACTAAAGTCGCGCATTGCTGCTCGCTTTAAGCAATGTTCATTCCTGAGCTCGATTATCATAGGAAAGATTGCATCTTGGACGAAAAGGGGGATTTTTTCTGATGTGTTTATTCACCGGAAAAAAGGGATGATATATATTTATGAGGGGGAAGTTATTTGATGAAATAAGAGGCGCGGTTTAGCGATTTAAATTAATTGGAATTTAGTTTTACTTGTAGATTTAGGAATTATTTGATATAATAATCTTTCAAGAAGAACAAAGCCGAATGATTTTTCAGTTAAAGAATTTCTAATTTTTTGGAAAAGAAACAAATTATTATACAAATAATATTGATATAGGGTTCGTATCGTGCCACTTTTTCGACTTTTTGAAAAAATATGTTATTTTGTCACTTTTTTAAGAAAACCCATAGTAAAACTTAAAATTTTTTGAATTATTAGCATTTGAAATTGATCAATTTGTAATTTTGTGAATTCGTATTGAAAGTTTTAATTTTTTTAAATTGCAAGCCTAACAGTTTAACGTTTAACAGAAAACGTTTAAAATTGATTGATTTCAAGTTTAATTAGAGTCTTCACACACTTTCTCTTATTCCCCTTTTCCCCGTTTTTTTAAATGTCTCTTCTTCCTATTTCATTCTTTATGATTAAAAATTCGACTATTTGATTGAAAATTTAATTATTTTGTTCAAAGTACCTCTTTTTTGGTCGAAAAAGTAACTGTTTTGTTGAAAATTCGCCTTTTTATATAAAATTAATCCTTTTGGATTAAAAATTCCTCTTTCATGACAGAAAAGTAATTTTTTTGGGTTGAAAATTCATCATTCTTGGTTGAAAATTTAACTGTCTTCTACAAAGTTCGTCTTTTTGGCATAAAAATTCAACTATTTTGTTCTCAATGCAACTGTTTAATCAAAAAGGTCTTTTTGGCTCGAAAATTCAACTATTTTATTCAATTTTGATCTCATTTATTTGACAATTCGACTATTTGGTTGAAAATTCAATTATTTTGTTCAAAAGTCACCTTTTGTTTGGTCGAAAATTCAAGTGTATTCTTGAAAATTAATCTTTTTAGATAGAAAATTCATCTTTTATACTGAAATGTCATCTTTTTTTGGTTCAAAATGATTGAATTATTTTTTTAATCAAACTATTTGGTTGAAAATTCAACTTTCTTGGTTGAAAATTCGAGTATTTAGTTGAAAATTAAATTATTTTGTTCAAAAGTTACCTTTTTTTTGGTCAAAAATTCAACTGTAGAAAATTTTTTAAAAATTAGAAAATACATCTTTTATAATGAAAATTCATCTTTTTTGGTTCAAAATTATTAAATAATTAGTTTTTTTAATACAACTATGTGGTTGAAAGAACAACTTTTTTTCGTTGAAAATTATTGTTTTTTTTTTAAGTTAAACTTTTCAGGTTGATAATTCAACTGTTAAAAAAAGTGTCTTTTTGGCTTGAAAATTCCACTATGCACTTGGTTCCAAGTTGAATCTTCTTTGTCTGAAAATTCAACAGTTTGGCTAAAACTTCAATTACTTTGTTAAAAATTCGTCTCTTTTTGCTTGAAGTTCTCAACTATTTGGGTTTAAATGCAACTGTTTGGTTGAAAATCATTTTTTTTAATTCAACTATTTGATTAAAACTTAATCTTTCAGGTTCTAAAAGTGAACTCTTTTTAACAAAATTTAACTTTTTAACTTGGAAATCCAACTTTTTTGTTAAATATTCGTCTTTTTGTTGAAAATTCGTCTTGTTTGGTTGAAAATTCAACTACTTTGTTGAAAATGCAATATATCTCGATAGAAAATCTTAGGAATTTAAAGCGTTTCATTTTGATTTCAATATTGTTTCTATATTCATTTTATTAAAAAGAATTTATTTCCCTATAATTCCCCTATTTTCGTAAAAAATAACCTTATTTCCCCTGTTTCGAGAGCATTTTGGGTTATGAAGACTGAGGTATTAAACAATGCATAATTTTATATTGACATTATAAAGTTTCAAATTTATTTCAGTAATTCAGTATCTGATACTGCTTTTTTTCATTATTTTAAAAAATTTGATGCGAATTTTTGTGGACTTTTTTCGAAATTCCCTCCGACTTTCTTTGGAATTTGATGCGATTAATGCGACTTTTTTAAGTCTTCCAGTCGATCCAAGCCCTGTCGGTATTATTCATCATGATAAAATCCAGGTTTTGATTCTATTTTTCGATGAAGCGTGCATATAGAAAAAAAATCACAGTAGGTTCTTTATACTTTATACTCTTTACAGTTTAGTAAATTTCTCCAGACTTGTACCTAATACAGAAACCAGCTAAGCGTTTCCCATCTGAGGTAATAAATTATTATACTTTTTCTTTTTATGAAAGACAGTACACAGTCTCTCCAAAAAGTAAATTATTCACTCCAAATAATGTTTTATGTCTTTCAATATACAATTTTCTTATTCTCTATAGATAATTTTGAATTTTTTTTGTATTTGTTTTATTTTTTAAACTTAAATCAACTAGCATTAAATGCCCGAGCGCAAAATACGCATTCACATCTCTCGATTTTTATTTCCTAATATTAAAAATATAAACAATGTAAAAATCTATTATTCAGTCAAGTTTTGAATATTAAGAGTTTTTCGAATTATTGAAACAATAATTTATAATTTCGAATTGAACTCGCTTTAAATTTAAAAGAATATATATTGAAATATTTTGAAATAAAAATGTTCCAAATCAAACAATTGTAGATTAGGTAAAATTTTGAAAGAATAATATTTCGAAGGGAATGAAATGGAATTGAACTTGTATTATTTCAAAATAAAAGCGTTTTAAATCGAATGATTTGAAAAATTTGCAATCAGGAGCTCTCAAAATTGCAAAATTTAAGACGAAAATTGTATAATTTCATTATAAAGAAGTTTAAATAGTATCATTTCTAATTCAAAGTGATCAAAATTGAACAATTTTATTTGAATTGAAGAATCTCGAAGTTGAATAATTTCAGATTAAAATTTCGAAAATTGGTCATTTTCAAAATTTTAAAAATCGAATAATTTCAAACTAGAATTTTGAATAATTTATCATTAAAAATTCAAAGGAATTGTAATTGTGTTTTTAATTAAAAGCGTTCAAAATTGAAAACTTTTGAATGGAAATAATTTTTAAATCAGAGCGATTATAATTTGACAATTTTCAATTTAAAACTAAAATTGAGTGTTGAAAAGTCTGAAAAATCTGAAATTATATAATTTTAAATTGTTAGTAAACAAAAAAATTTAATATTAAGATTGATCAGACAATGTTTTCTAAAATCAAAAAATAAATTCACCGTCATTTTCACCATTCAAAATGGAAAAATTTTCAATTATAAACCTTTAACATTAAATTATTCTAAACAAAATTTTAAATGAAGTAATTTTAAATGGGAAACATTAAGAATGAAAACATTTCTATTATGGAACGTTGCAAATTAAGCGAATCCGAACTTCAGTTAAAATTGAAAACATTTTAATTTACCAAGAATTTGGATATTGAAACTTTTTTATACTCAAACCCTTTACAATTTCAATTATTTTAAGTAAATTTAAATCATTCTTCAATTAAATATTTTCAAATGGTTAAACATGTAGTTTTCAAAGTTCAACCATTCAATATTTTGGAACATTGTCAAATATAAAATAATTAAATTTGCAATGCCTAGTTTAAACATTTTCTAATTTTCAATGCTTGAATTTGATCAATTATTCCAACAATTAAGAAAGGACCCTGCACACTTTACATCAGCACACTTTACACAGCCTCCTGATCAACAAATCCCAATAGGCACCAGTCCAAAAGATCAAAAGTTTTCGAGATAGGAGGGGTCGAAGGTGAAGAATACACTCCAAGTCCCATATAATAAGAGTTTCGGGGGTTGCCTCGCACTGGCCTTGTTACTAAATCGGTACCCTCGAAACATAAACAGTCAGGGCCGTCTGAACGGTTTCCAATTGAAATGCACAATACTGCGCAATAAACTCGACTGAGTACTCGCGCACTGCGACCCTTCCGAGGTGAGAGTCGCAACTGTCTCTCGCCCTGCCCATTGAGAAGCTGCGTGGGCCAACAGCTCTAGGAATTACAAAACCGGACTTGTTTCTATGGGACCTGGAGTGTATCACCACAAGCGAATCTAATGTCCCGCTCGAAACTTGAAGATCAGGTACAGATATTTCAGTCAAATATGATCAGCACAATCACTGACAACACATGGAAACACTGGCAAGACCAGTCCAGCTAATAAGGCTAATAAGTGAGTATGCTGATAACTTTTTATTGAAAAATTTGCTCCTGAACTTCAAGTTTCGAGCGCGACAGTAGATTCACTTGTCGTAATATTCTTCACGTTCAACCCCACCTGTCTTGAAAACTTTTGATTTTATGGACTGATGCCCATTGGGATTTTTTTTATCAGGAGGCTTTGAACTATATCACATTTCAATAATGTGTGCCAATTTGACCGGGACCGGACTTTAATGTAAAGTGTGCGAGGTGCTTTCATAAAAAATATTTTCGAATAATAGCTTTTGAAGCTTTTTGTTTTAGAATTGTGTATTCGAAACTATAATTTTAAATTGAATTAATAAAAACTTGGAAGATGATAAATGTTGATAATAAAAATCATATCATTCTAAAAACGTTGAAAATTATATGCATTCTTATTTGAAACTTTCAAAATTAATGGATTCAAATTTGAAGCGTTAAAAATTAAACAATTGCAAACTTTGGTCAAAACTTGAAGCATTCTTAAATTAGGATCTATAAACTCAAAAATGTTAAAAATGATTAATTTTCAAATTGTGCATCACAATTTAAAAAATTCAATCATTTTAATCTAAAGTGTACAATTAATTACTGGCAAATCAGCTTCCGCGATTGGGTAGTTTGAAAAACTCGAAGAAAGGAGTGTTGCCAAATTCACACACATAATCAAGATGAAACTGACAAAAATGTAAGATAATTGATTAAATTCAACTTTTATTTAACCCAAGCCAGGCGTATTCAGCAGTATTAAAATTTGTATTTGACATTAGCAAAAGTAACTGTATTTTCAAATGTCAATCCAAAATTTTATTTTTACAACAGGTGAAAATTTATCATTGGTTTCTCATTGCATTATTTAAAGTGAAATAATTATTTTTGGAAACGAAAACTTACTCCTAATGTTAATGTTGACTTGTTCCATAAAAAGTTTGACCTCTATTCCGAGATGCACAGATCTTAGGGAGATAAACGGAAAAATCCGTGATTTACAGATATTTGAAATCAGTCCTTCATCTAATTATCCTATAAATTTCGCGTTGGTCCAACCTAAAATAAAAATGTTTGAAATTTGTTCAAGAACCGCTATTTTGAGGTTTGCCATTTGCTTAGGACTGGGTTAAAGTTGGTTTTCTTGACAGCGCTAAATTTAAATTTTGAAGTATTTGGTTAATTTATTTTTCTTTACAACAATGTCACTAATTAAAAAATCTATTTAATAAAATGTTTAAGTAACAAATTCTGTAATGAATACATTTTAGGAAAATTATTGGAAACATATGCTAATCAAATTGTATCTAAGTCAGTTCTTAATCTGATAACCTTGTAAATTTCACATTGTTCCCAGGGTTTTTTTTAGTATCCTAAACCTAAATCCTCAATATATCTAAAAGAATGGCTAGTTTGATGTTTAAAAATTGTGTACGGCCAAGTTAAAGTTGAATCATTTATTTACAGTATTTTCAATCTTAATTGTATGAAATGAACACTGTTACTGATATATAAAAATAAAGTTATCGCATAGTAGACACATTTTTTTTAGTAATGTACGCAAGTGATTTTGGAAGTAGATTTATAAAATTTCAGTAAAATTTGCATAAGCTACAATTAACCCTTTGTGGAAAGCTCTTTTCCACAAATAATTATTTTAATTTAAATAATGCAATGAAAATAAAGAAAAATGGGCAAAAAAGTTTGTTTTTTAAAATGTTGTATGGACATGTACATTTTAAAAGTATGATAGAGAGCATCACTAAACACTTTTTTCGATTTTATCAATATACCTTCTAATTTTGTATTTTGTTCTCGTACGTACTTCGCTTGAAATTAAAAATTTACTTTCGCCAACTAAATCTAAAATGTAACTAAAGTTGTTGATATATAAAACCTTTTTTATTAAAATTGGAAGTTTTGAATGATTTAAAGATGGTATATTTTTCATTTTAATACTGAAATTCCTCGTTTTTTCAGATATGTAATAAAATTTAAAAAAACAGCCTTGGTTATAATTTTGAAAAGGCAAATTTTTTTTCACAAATCCCCAATCTAAAACGTGTGAAATGAAATGAATGAATTAAGGAATCGTAGGTTATCAAAAAGTAATAATAACAATAGTTAATAATAATTGAGTAGCATATGTGAAATTATATTTGAATTTATAGTTTTTAAAAGAATTGAAATGTTGCATATATGTTTCTCGAATCAATAACTCGATAATCGATTCTGAATTCCCTATTATTATTATATGAGGTATTTGAAATGAATAATAGATTTTGGCGAGAGAGGGACCAGAAACGAAGATAAAGATTGAACTGGGTCGCGAGCTAATTCTGTGTGAGTCTTTTAATCTCTTCAGTAACTCCTTAAACCTAAAACGGTTCAAGAAAATCCTTTGTGATTTCAATCTTCTAAATCCTCTCTCTAAAGTCTCTAAACAATGGTTTGAACAATATGATCTAGCAATTTCTATTTTAATCTTCTTATGTATCTTATATCCTATAAACTTTCTTTTATGTACTACAATGATTCCTAATAAATTTCGCAGAGTGACCGTAAGTAAGAAAGTAAGTAAGGGAAACCCCGGAAATCAGGTAAAAGTCAGTGATTTTGAAAGAAAAATCTTGCAAAAGTCAGGGAATTTCTATAAAGGGCACTTTCAATATAGGGAAAATAAATTTGAAATGTTTACATTTTGATTTAAAATTGATTTATTCCGCTTATCAAAGATTCGATGTTAAAAATGTGACAAGATTAAGATTCGGGTCTTTTAATAGGTATTAAAATGGCCAGAGAAAGTGAAAAATTTTCTATGGGGAAACTAGGGAATTTTGAAAATGAAGTTTTGCGGCTTCCCTGATATAATAATCTTGTTAGTAATTTATTTGCCTTGTATTCTTATTCCTATTTCATTTTCTTGAAGTTACTTCCTCCTGATAATTATATTTCTAGTTAAAAACTTTATTATTTGGTTGAATATTCAACCATCTTGTTAAAAAGTCATCCTTTTTATTGAAAATTCGCCTATTTGAGTTGAAAATTTAACTATTTTGGTAGAAAATTAACTTTTGGTTGAAAATTCATATTTTGGTGTTTGAAATTCAACTAAGATCTTTCTTGGTTGAAAAGCCAACTATTTTTTTGAAAATTCGTCTTTTTAGTTTACAAATTCATCTGTTTTAGTAGAAATTTCATCCTTTTCGGATGCAAATTCAAGAGTTTGATTGAAAATTAACAACTATTTTGTTGAAAATTCGTCTTTTTTTGGTTGAATTCAATATATTTTTATTTTAAACTAAAATACATTTGGTTAAAATATATATGAAATTGAACTACTTGGTTGAAAGTTGAACCAATTTGTTTAAAATTCATTCTTGTATTGAAGATTCATCATTTTATTTGAAAATTCGCCTCTTTTGTTGAAATATTGTTTTTTTTTAAATTAATTTTTTTAACTGAAAATTTAACTATTTCAGTTTGATATTTATAATTTTAGTTGAAAATTCTTCACTTTGTCAAAAAGTTAAAGTATGTGGTTGGAAATTGAACTACTTTGGTAAAAGTTGAGCTACTTTGTTAAAAATTTATTTTTTTGTTAGAGGTTCACCTCCTTGGTAAAAAATTGAACTATTTTGTTGAAAATTCGTTTCATGTTGTTTTTTTTTTTTAAATTAATATTGGAACTGAAAATATAACTTTTCCATTTTTTTTAAATGAACCTTTTTTAGTTGAAATTTTGTATTTTTTGATAGAAAACTATTCTTCATCGTTTAAAATTTGCTTTTTATTTATTAAAAATGCAACTGTTTAGTTGAAAATGAACTTTTTTCATTCTCATACAGAGAAGGTATTAGATTTGTGTAAAATTTGACCCCCCCGGTTTTTGTCAAATGTCCACGTTTTGAG
>JAABKJ010010328.1:0-10995 GCA_011634705.1 Andricus grossulariae
GGCTAAAAAGTGATTTGAGAAAAAAGACCAAAAAGTGATAAAATGGCTCAAACGTGATTTGAGAAAAAAAGGCTAAAAAGTGATTTGAGAAAAAAGGCTAAAAAGTGATAAAAAGGATGAAAAGTGTTTAAAAGGCTGAAAACTGATTTGAAAAAAAGCTAAAAAGTTATTTGAGAAAAAAGGCTAAAAAGTGATAAAAAGGCTCAAAAGTGATTTGATAAAAAAAGGCTAGAAAGTGATTTGAGAAAAAAAGGATGAAAAGTGATAAAAAGCCTGAAGTGATTTGAGAAAAAAGGCTATAAAGTGGTTCGAGAAAAAAAGGCTGAAAAGTGATTTGAGAAAAAAGGCTAAAAGTAACAATGCGGCAGCCGTGATTAAATTAAATGGAATTTAATTCCAAAAAGATGAATTTCAGTTGAAATTTTTTAATTTTTTTCGTGGAATTTCCAGGTAAAGAAATTATTTTTTAACTAAACTGATGAATTTTTAAACAGGAAGATCAATTTCTACCAAAAAAGACGAATTTTAAACTAAAAAAGATACTCTTTCAGAAAGATAATTTTTGATCAAAAAATGTCGATTTCTTAACAAAATACGTGAATTTTCAAGGAAACAGTTGAATTTTTAATTGAAAAAGACAAACTTTTATCAAAATTGTTGAATTTTGAATTAAAAAAGATCAAATTTCAAATAAAAATGAAACTTATCAGTTGAGATAAAAAGGCTAAAAATTGATTTGAGAAAAAAGGCTAAAAAGTGATAAAAAGGCTGAAAAGTGATTTGAGATAAAAAGGCTAAAAAGTGATTTGAGGAAAAAAGGTTAAAAAGTGATTTGAGAAAAAAGGCTAACCATTCTACTCTGAGAACTGCTTGAAGTATTTTTTTTATCTAAAATTTAGAAGAAGGAACTTTCAAATCGTGACGAATTCTGACTTGGAAGAGTGATTTTTATTAAATTCCTTTTTTTTTTAATCCGAATTATAATTCTTTTAAAAAATTCCCGTTGTTTTTTTTTCAATTCGAATCAAATATAATACTAAAGTTTGGTGCTGCAAAGTCAACGACAACAAAGTTTTAACTGTATAATGTACTCCAAGTACTTTTTATCTCAAATCACTTTTCAGCCTTTTTTCTCAAAACACTTTTTAGCCTTTTTATCTCAAATCAATTCTTAGCCTTTTTATCTCAAATCATTTTTTAGGCTTTTTCTCTCAAATCACTTTTTAGCCTTTTCATCACAAATCATTTTTGAGCCTTTTTATCTTAAATCCCTTTTAAGCCTTTTTATCTCAAATCGCTTTTTAGCCATTTTTTCTCACATCACTTTTTAGCCTTTTTATCAGTAAACTTGGTTGAAGTTCATAATAAGCTTGTAAGAAAATGAGCTGAATCCAAGTTAAAAGCCCAATTGTTTTCTGTCAAACAGTACTTTTCTGTAGTGAAGATGAGATGAACTAAATAATAAATAGGCAGACAACATTTTATTTTTCGATGCGAATTTAACCGAAGTTCCTAAATTTAGACACTTTCTGCATGAATCATATTTCATTCTTCGTAATATGATACCATGGTAGACGTGTGGATTTGCATCCTATTGTACCCCATTGTCATTCTGTTCATGCTGTGGAAATAAAATAAGTCTTGCCTGCGTACATGTAAGATATAAGTACTATCGTATAGTCTTCTTCTTGTGGAGGCCATGTGAGAATCTCTTATGATCTCAAGTTCGTCTACGTTGCAAGTAATCTGATGAAACGTTTTTCTAAAGACTGAATAAGACTATAGGCTCGTTACACTTTCATTATTTTCACCCATTTTTTGTTATCAAATTTATTTTTAGCCTTTTCATCTCAAATCACTTTTTAGCCTTTTTATTTTGAATCGCTTCTTAGCCTTTTTTTCTCAAATCACTTTTTAGCCTTTTATGTCAAATCACTTTTCAACATTTTTATCACTTTTTAGCCTTTTTTCTCAAATCAATTTTTAGCCTTTCTATCTCGAATCACTTTTTAGCCTTTTTTTCTCAAATTACTTTTTTTCTCAAATCATTCAGCCTTTTTATTTCAAATAACTTTTTAGCCTTTTTTCTTAAATCACTTTTTAGCCTTTTTTCTCAAATCACTTTTTAGCCTTTTCTTCTAAAATCGCTTTTTAGACTTTTATGTCAAATCACTTTTTAGTCTTTTTATCTCAAACCACTTTTTAGTCTTTTTATCCGAAATCACTTCTTAGCCTTTTCTCTCAAATCACTTTTAAGCCTTTTGATCTCGAATCACTTTTCCGCCTTTGTACCACTTTTTAGCCTTTTTTCTCAAATCATTTAGCCTTTTTATCTCAAATCACTTTTTAGCCTTTTCTTATAAAATCGCTTTTTAGCCCATTTATCTCAAATCACTTTTTAGCCTTTTTATCTCAAATCTCTTTTTAGCCTTTTTATCAAAAATAAATTTTTAGCCTTTTTATTAGAAATCAATTTTTAGCCTCTTTATCTCAAATCACTTTTTCTGAATTCTTCTTAATTTAAAAAAAAAAATCAGGATATTTTGAAAGAATCCAAGAAATTTTTAATGGATTTCAATAATTTGAAGGTATTCTAAAAGGTTTTTAATTATTTTAGGGTATTTTTAAGCCAAAAATATTTATACTATGCTCACCGAATTTCGGTGAACCTTAACACAGCCATGTTTAAATCTTCCAAGAAATTTTCAAGAGCTTTAAAAAGTTGTCAAATGATTTCAAAAGATTTTGAAGGATTTGAAATAATTTAAGGTATTTTGAAAAATTCCAAGGAATTTTCGATTGATTTCAAATATTTTTGGATATTTTTAAGGAATCCAAGGGGGAAAAAAATTCAAACATTTCAAGTTATTTTAAAAGATTCTAAAAAAATTTTCAATAAATCTCAATAATTTGAAGAGATTCCAAAGGATATTAAAAATTTTAGGGTATTTAAAAAATTCAAAACAATTTTCAAGAGGTTAGAAAAATGTCTGGTAGTTTAAACAAATTTTAAATAATTCGAAATATTTTAGGGTATTTTTAAAAATTACAAGAATTTTCACGAGCTTGAAAAAAATTACAAGGAATTTTAAAAGGTTTTAAAGGATTCGAAATATTGTAGGGTATTTTGAAAGATTCCCAGGAATTTTCAATTGATTTCAGTCATTTAATAGGATTTTAAAGGATTTCAAATATTTCTGGTATTTTAAAAGAATTCAAGGAGTTTTTAAGAGTTTTAATTTTTTAGCGATTTCAAAAAACTTTAAAGAATTTGGAATAATTTAGGGTATTCAAAAAAGTTTCAAGGAATTTTCACGAGCTTTCAAAAATTACAAGAGATTTCAAAAGATTGTAAAGAATTCAAAATATTTTAGGGTATTTTAAAAGATTCTAAAGAATTTTCAATAAATTTTGATAATTTGAAGCGATTTCAAAGAAAAAAAATTTGTAATATTTTAGGGTATTTTTGAAAATTCCAAGGAATTTTCAGAAGCTTTAAATAATTGCAAGGGATTTCAAAATATTTTAAAGGATTCGAAATGTTTCAGGGTATTTCCAAATATTCCAAGAATTTTTAAATTGATTTGAGTAATTTAATAGGATTTCAATTATTTGAAATATTTTAAGGTATTTCAAAAGAATCCAAGAAATTGTCAAGAGCTTAAAGAAGTGTCTGGAGTTTTCAAAAAACTTCAAAGAATTTAGAATATTTTATAGTATTTTAAAAAATTCTAAGGAATTTTCACGAATTTAAAAAAATTACAAGGAATTTCGAAAAATTGTAGAGGATTTGAAATATTTAAGGGTATTAAAACAGATTTAATGGAATTTTCAATCAATTTCATTAATTTGAAGGGACTTCAAATTCTTAAAAATATTTGAGGGTATTTTTTAAATTTTGAGCAATTTTCAAGAGCTTATAAAAGTTTCAAGGAATTTCAAATTTTCTTTTTTCAAATTTGAAATTTTTAAAAATTCACAGAATTTGAAATAGTTTAGGGTATTTTAAAAATTGCAAGGAATTTTTACGAGCTTTAAAAAATTCAAGGGATTTCAAAATATTTTAAAGGATTCGAAATGTTTCAGGGTATTTTTAAATATTCCAAGGAATTTTCAATTGATTTTAGTGATTTAATAGGATTTCAAAGACTTTGAAATATTTTAGGATATTCTAAAATAATCCAAGGAATTTTCAACAGCTTAAAAAAGTGTCTAGACTTTTCAAAAAACTTCAAAGAATTTGAAATATTTTAGAGTATTTAAAAAAATTATAAGGAATTTTCACGAACTTTAAAAAATTACAAAGAATTTCGAAAAATTGTAGAGGATTTGAAATATTTAAGGGTATTAAAAAAGATTTAATGGAATTTTCAATCAATTTCAATAATTCGAAGGCTCTTCCAATTTTTTAAAATATTTCAGGGTATTTTCAAAAATTGTAAGCAATTTTCAAGAGTTTGAAAAAGTTTCAAGTAATTTAAAAATTTATTTTTTTTATAAAAAAAAAATCAAAGAAATATAATCAGATTTCATAGAATTTCAAAATGTTTAAATATTTTAATGGATTTTCAAGAATTTATTCACAAGGAGTGAGGCATTTCGTAGAGTTTCCAAAATATAAAGACATTTTTAAGTACTTTTGCAATTAATTTGAATTTCTTTTGGAATTCACCCTGAATTCTTATTATTTTATCCTGAATTCCTGACAATTCTTTTGAATTTTTTGTAATTTTATTCATTTTTTTAATTCACTGGAATTCTTTTAAATACACTCAATTCTACTCAATTAAATTATTTTTTTTTAGTTTTTGTTTAATTCATCCTGATGAACTCTTTTAAACTCAACTTGAATATTGGCCAAATAATTTGAATCTTCTTGCTCAAAAATGCTGAAAAAATGCTAAAAAGTGATTTGAGAAAAATCTCAAATCACTTTTTAGCATTTTTGGCTCGAATCACTTTTTAGCCTTTTTATCTCAAAACAATTTTGAGCCTTTTTATCTCAAATCACATTTTAGCTTTTTTATCTTAAATCACTTTTTACACTTTTTTTCTCAATGTAATCCGTTAGTAAAGAATCAATATACAAATGTTCTTTTAAATACACTCAATTCTGCTCAATTAAATTATTTTTTTTTTAGTTTGTGTTAAATTTATCCTGATGAACTCTTTTAAACTCAACTTGAATATTTTCCAATTTATTTGAATATTCTTGGTAAACTTTTTAGCCTTTTTTCTCAAATCACATTTCAGCCTTTTTTTCTCAAATCACTTTTTAGCCTTTTTTCTCAAATAACTTTTTTGCATTTCATTTAAATTACTTTTTAGCCTTTTTTTTCAATCGCTTTTTAGCCTTTTTATCCTAAATCACTTTTTAGCCTTTTTATTTCAAATCACTTTTAGCCTTTTCTTGTCAATGTAATCCATTAGTAAAAAATTAATATACAAATGTTCTTTTAAATACACTCAATTCTGTTTAACTAAATTGTTTGTTTTTTAGTTGTTGTTTAATTCATCCTGATGAACTCTTTTAAACTCAACTTGGATATTGTCCAATTTATTCGAATCTTCTTAATAAACTTTTTAGCCTTTTTTCTCAAATCACATTTTAGCCTTTTTTCTCAAATCACTTTTTAGCCTTTTTTCTCAAATCCCTTTTTTGCCTTTTTTTCTCAAGTCACTTTTTAGACTTTTTTTCTCAATGTAATCCATTAGTAAAGCATTAATATACAAATTTTCTTTTAAATACACTCAATTCTGCTCAATTAAATTATTTTTTTTTTAGTTTTTGTTTAATTCATCCTGATGAACTCTTTTAAACTCAACTTGAATATTGTCCAATTTATTCGAATCTTCTTACTAAACTTTTCAGCCTTTTTTCTCAAATCACTTTTCAGCCTTTTTTTCTCAAATCACTTTTTAGACTTTTTTCTCAATGTAATCCATTAGTAAAAAATTAATATACAAATGTTCTTTTAAATACACTCAATTCTGCTGAATTAAATTATTTTTTTAGTTTTTGTTTAATTCATCCTGATGAACGCTTTTAAACTCAACTTGAATATTGGCCAATTTATTTGAATCTTCTTAATAAACTTTTTAGCCTTTTTATCTCAAATCATTTTTCAGCCTTTTTATCTCAAATCACTTCATAGGCTTTTTATCACTTTTCAGCCTTTTTTCTCAAATCACTTTTAAAACCTTTTTATCTCAAATCACTTTTTAGCTTTTTTATTTCAAATCCTTTTTCAGGCTTCTTATCTCAAATAATTTCTTAGCCTTTTTATTTCAAATCACTTTTTAGCCTTTTCTTGTCAATGTAATCCATAAGTAAAAAATTAATATATAAATTTTCTTTTAAATACACTCAATTCCGTTTAACTAAATTTTTTTTTTAGTTGTTGTTTAATTCATCATGATGAACTCTTTTAAACTCAACTTGAATATTGTCCAATTTATTTGAATCTTCTTAATAAACTTTTTAGCCTTTTTATCTAAAATCACTTTTTGACTTTTTTATCTCAAATAACTTTTGAGCCTTTTTATCTCAAATCACTCTTCAGCCTTTTTATCACTTTTCAGCCTTTTTATCTCAAATCACTTTTCAGGCTTTTTATCACTTTTTAGCCTTTGTTTTCTCAAATCCTTTTTTTTTTCTCAAAGCCTTTTTTCTCAAATCACTTTTTAGCCTTTTTATTTGAAATCACTTTTTGGCCTTTTTATCTCAAATCACTTTTCAGGCTTTTTGTCACTTTTTAGCCTTTTTTCTCAAATCACTTTTTAGCCTTTTTATTTCGAATCACTTTTTAGCCTTTTTATTTCAAAACACTTTTTAGCCTTTTTATTTCAAATCACTTTTTAGCCTTTTCTTGTCAATGTGATACATTAGTAAAAAATTATTATATAAATGTTCTTTTAAATACACTCAATTCTGTTTAACAAAATTTTTTTTTAGTTTTTGTTCAGTTCATCCTGATTAACTCTTTTACATTCAACTTGAACATTTTCCAATTTATTTGAAACTTCTTAATAAACTTTTTAGCCTTTTTTCTCAAATCACTTTTCAGCCTTTTTATCTCAAATCACTTTTTGCCTTTTTATTCCAAATCACTTTTTAGTTTTTTTATCTCGAATCACTTTTTAGCCTTTTTATTTCAAATCACTTTTTGGCCTTTTCATCTCAAATCACTCTTCAGCCTTTTTATCACTTTTCAGCCTTTTTTCTCGAATCACTGTTTAGGCTTTTTATCTCAACTGGTAAGTTCCATTTTTATTTGAAAATTGATCTTTTTTATTTAAACAATTTGGATGAAAATTTGTCGCTTTTAATTTAAAATTCAACTGTTTCGTTGAAAATTCACGTATTTTGTTTTAAAAAAATTGATAATTTTTGGTCGAAAATTATCTTCTTGTTCTTTTAAATGCACTCAATTCTGCTCATTTAAGTTATTATTTTTGTTAGTTTTTGTTTAATTCATCCTGATGAACTCTTTTAAACTCAACTTGAATATTTTCCAATTTATTTGAATCTTCTTAATTTAACTTGAATTATTTTGAATTGTTATGAATTTTTCCTGAATTCGTTAAAATTTACCTGAAATCCTAAAAATTATCAGCGAATTCTTTTGAATTCTTTTTAATTCAAGAAAATTTTTTCATTTTATATATCAAGTAATTAGGCAGTGGTCATAAAATCTAAAACTTCTTTAATTTAATTCTAAAATGTTCTAATTCCATTTATAAATGATTCTGTATTAGAAATATTACAAAAGTACAAATTGTGGTCTTTAAATATTATAGAAATAGAAAATAAATAAAATCATAGAAATTTAAATAAGGCGGCGTGATCCAAGATATCATATCTGTGAAAATAGGAATCAGATCAGGCTTATGAAACAAGAATTCCATCTGATTATCATTCACCAATAAAAAATCGACAATTCGCTTTGACTAATTACAGATTTAAATCAGTGGCGCAGGTGGAAATAAGGATATGAAATTCTGATATAACTGCTTTATGAAAGTTCGTTTTTGCGAGGTCAAATCTTGTTTGAAAAAAAATGCAGAGTGAAAGTGTTTTCAACATTGTTGTACTGATAAGAGGCTTTCACAGAAAGTGTACAATTTTTTACTCATTTATTGTCAAAGGTGCCGTTCAAATATTAAAAAAATATTAATTTTCTACCAAAAGAAATGAATTTTTGAGCTAAAAAGTCGAATTTTTCAGAAAAAAGTAGACTTTTAAATCCAAAAAGATAAATTTTCAACAAAAAAATTAATAATAGACCAAATAGATAAATTTTTAACCAAATAGTCAAATTTTTAATTCAAAAAGACGAATTTTTTTAGAAGCCAGTAGAATTTTCAACCAAGAACTTTTCTATCAAAATAAGACGAATTTTTCATTACAAACAAAGAAATAAATTTTCAATCAAAATAGTGAAATTTTCAACAGAATTTTTAAATTTTCAACAAAAAAGGTAATTTTTAACCAAATTGTTAAATCTTCAAGCCAAAAAGACGAATTTTCTATGAAACAGTTTAATTTTTAACCCGAAAATATAAATTGATCAGAAAAATGTAAATTTACAACCGAACAGTTGAATTTTCAACGAAAATGGCGAATCTTAAAAAAAAAAGAATTTTTAACAAAGAAGTTCAATTTAAACCAAGTAGTTGAATTTTCATTGAAAAAAGTATAAATTTCTACAGAAATAAATAAAATTTTAAACTAAAAAGGCAATTACCCTAAAAAAAATTTAATTTTTCAACCCAAATATATCAATTTGTAGCAAAAAAGTTAATTTTAAATCAAATATTTGAATTTTAAACTAAAATTATGAATTTCAAATCACAAATGGAATAGTTAAATTTGCTGTTGAAAAAATTTGATTTTCAATTTAAAAAAAAACGAATTGAATTTTTGTTGAAAAACTATCCATTTTCAAGCAATAATGCAATTGTTAAAGTTGCAGTTAAAAAATTATATTAGAAAAAAAAACACATTTTCAACAAAATAGTTCAATTGTCAACCAAAGGAATTTCAATTAATAAAATAGATTCATAACAAAATAACTTAACTTGCAACCAATAAGTTAATTTTTTTACAAGAAAAAGTACGAATTCACAATAAAATACATACATTTTTACCCAAAATGTTAAATTTTTACTGAAATAAACGATCAATTTTCAAATAATAATAGAATTAAATTTTTAGTTAAAAAATTAAATTTACAAAAAACGATAAATTTTTAACCAAGAATGGAATATTTAAATGTACAGTCGAAAAAATTAATTAAAACAAAAGATTTTAATAAATTATTTAAATCTTCAACCAAATAGTTGAATTTTAATTTTCTACGAAAATATTAGAATAGTAAACCAAAAAAATATGAATTTTGAATAAAAAAGTTTAAATTTTAAGCCAAAAAGATGAATTTCATACAAAAATGTTGAATTTTCAACACAAAAATATCAATTCTCAACAAAAAAAATGGATTAGTTGAATTTTCAGTTAAAAAGTTAATTTTCCAAAAAACGATCAATTTTTAACCTACAATGGAACAGTTAAATTTTCAGCCAAAAAAATTAATTTAAAAAAAAAGATTTTTATAAAATAGTTAAATCTTCAACCAAATAGTTGAATTTTGATTTTTATCGAAAATATTAGAATATTCAACCAAAAAAATAGGAATTTTTAACAAAAAATTAAAAATTTTAAGCCAATACGACGAATTTCATACAAAAATGTTGAATTTTCAACACAAAAATATCAATTTTCGACAAAAAAGTTTATTTTCAATCAGAAATGAAATAGTCAAATTTTCAGTTGAAAAATTAATTTTTCAAAAAAGGATACATTTTTTATCAAAAATGGAATAGTTAAATTTATAGACAAAAAAATTGATTAAAAAAAGATTTTATTAAAATAGTTAAATCTTCAACCAAATAGCTGAATTTTAATTTTTTATGAAAATATTAGAATATTCAACCAAAAAATATGAATTTTTAACAAAAAAGTTTAAATTTTAAGCCAAAAGATGAATTTCATACAAAAATGTTGAATTTTCAACACAAAAATATCAATTTTCAACAAAACAGTTTATTTTCAATCAAAAATGAAATAGTTAAATTTTCAGTTAAAAAATTAATTTTCCAAAAAACGATCAATTTTCAACCAAGAATGGAATAGTTAAATTTTCAACCAAAAAAATTGATATAATAAAAAAAAAGATTTTAATAAAATTTAATAAAATAAAATCTTCAACCAAATAGATGAATTCAAATTTTCTACGAAAATATTAGAATATTTAACCAAAAAATATGAATTTTCATCAAAAAAGTTTATTTTCAATCAAAACTGAAATAGTTAAATTTTCAGTTAAAAAATCAATTTTCCAAAAACGATCAATTTTTAACCTAAAATGGAATAGTTAAATTTTCAGCCAAAAAAAAATTAATTAAAAAAAAAAGATTTCAATAAAATAGTTAAATCTTCAACCAAATAGTTGAATTTTAATTTTCTACGAAAATATTAGAATATTCAACAAAAAAATACAAATTTTTAGCAAAAAAGTTTAAATTTTAAACCAAAAAGACGAACTTCATACGAAAATGTTGAATTTTCAACACAAAAATATAAATTTTCAACAAAAAAGTTTATTTTCAATCAAAAATGAAATAGTTAAATTTTCAGTCAAAAAAATAATTTTCGAAAAAACGATCAATTTTTAACCAAAAATGGAATAGTTAAATTTACAGTCAAAAAAATTAATTAAAAAAAAATATTTTAATAAAATAGTTAAATCTTCAACCAAATAATTGAAATTTTAATTTTCTACGAAAATATTAGAATATTCCACCAAAAAATATGAATTTTTAACAAAAAGTTTAAATTTTAAGCCAAAAAGATGAATTTCCTACAAAAATGTTGAATTTTCAACGTAAAAATATCAATTCTCAACAAAAAAGTTTATTTTCAATCAAAAATGAAAT
>JAABKJ010010329.1:0-10994 GCA_011634705.1 Andricus grossulariae
TGAATGGAATTTACCGCGGTCCTACTGGGAGCCGATGTCATTTTTTAGATGGCAGTTGCTCCCAGTGGGACCCTGCGATGGTTGTTAACCTTTAGTTTTTAATTATATATATATAACCTCGGACTGAAACATTTTCAAATTTCGCGCTATACAAGATTACCATTCACAGCCAAGCAGATGACTGCCACGTCAGTCGTATGTTTTCACAACTAAAGATATTATAAACATGACGACTCAGTTTTCAGACGGCCCTACAGTCTCATAACATGCTGATTTCGAATAAAATATCGTAAATCACTCGTAGGGTTAGACAGGTATTCACGAGGAGCTCAATGTTCGCAAAGACGACCTGAAAAATCATGACATGTGGCTATTGTTTTACAACTCGTCCTGCAAACATTGATCGCCCCGTAAAGACCTGTCTAACCCTACTTGTATTGTAAGATACTATTAAATCATGTGAAATCTCTTGCAATATTTTTAATTATTTTGAAGTACTTCAAAATATTTTAAAATCTTGCTTAATCTTTTGAAATCCCTTTAATTTTTTTTTTATTCTGGAAGTAATTTGAGATATATTTATGAGATCATACTAGGGTAGAGGGATGAAGGGGTCAGACGTTGGAAGACGGTCTGTGTTTCTGGAACTAAAGAAAAATTTACTTTTTTGGAATTGAAAAATGAATTGAATGTATCTTGTAACATGAAAGCGTATACGTTACCCGTTCCCTGTCGAACATCTTTAGTTCGTTGATAAAATATTGATTCTTTTGGGATAATCTAAAATGATATTTGCATTAGTTTACGCATAAGACAAAATTAAAAAAATCTTCAGCCTTATTTGTGAGCCATTTCATGTACTAAATTTTGTTCGATGTGAATTAAAGCAAAACTTCTTTACTCGTACTGAAATGTGTTTCTCTTTGTTCCACAGTCACCTCCTGCGTCCTAGATTTACTCCAGTTAATGATACATAAATTTTGGTGAAACATAGAAAATTATTGTAAATTATCTAAACGAGAAGTAATAGATAAAGTACATCGTTGAAGATACCTTACTGCTTTCTTTATTTGGGATTTTCAATTAGTGGTACTTAAATTGTTGTAGGCATTTCAGGTTGCAAAGATCCAATGACAATGGATTCGTCGAATTCTAGTAAAGAAAATTTATCGAACTCTTCTCTTTCGGTGGAGGTAATAACAAATGAATCTGGATCCACGAAAAACGATAAGGAGGTGAAATTTCACAAAGAAAATAACACCTCTGTCGAACTTAGCAATGATTTGAAAGCACCTGAGATTAACGATGGTAAAACGGAACAGCAAAACTGCGTCAGTGCTGAGAATAAGGATAAGTATTGTGTGGAAATGGTGCCAGTAAAAAGTGATGTAAAAAATGACATTAAAGCAGATGAGTCCGAGAAAGAAGGGAAAAGAAAGCGAAAGAAAAGTTCAAGGTGAGGCGAGAATCTTTTATTCAATCTTCCTTATTATATGTTATTTATTTTACATTAGAGCAGTGGTTAATAAGGTGGACCGTAATTTTTTTATATTTTTTCAATGAGGATAGGAAAAATCTTATTTTATATGTAAAAATAGATTTCTGTGATTTTTTACAAATTTTGAAAACGATATCTTCCATTAGTAGAAATTATTTGAAGTTTGAAAATTCGAAAAAAGTGATTTTTCCAACATATTTCAATGCTGCTTTTACAGTTATCTTCAGAATCATCTCCCCGTGTACAAATTCGTTCATCGCAATATATCATACAATTTAAAAAAACATATACATTTTTTTCTATTTATCCTTTTTACACGTCTTTTATAACATAACGACGCATAAGAATCTATGAGTGCACATCAAAATATTTGAAAATATGACTTTGGTGCGTCAAAAAGTAAAAAAATATTTTTCATAATTATCGAATTATTGTGTTGTGAGTGATTTCTCCATAGTTTTTTGTAAATCAATTTAGTATTTTCTCTGCTTTAGTTTAGTTAAAGAATTTTCTTCTAACATGATGTTTCTTTAATAATTTGCTGCAAAACAACGATACTAATACTTGTTTAGTAATAATATCTTTATTAGTAATTATAAATAATTAGTAATAATTGTTTTTCCATAACAAAATAAAACAAAGCAAGGGATACTATCCTGGAGTAGATCACTGAAATTTGCATTTTTGAGGAAACTGAGAAAAAAATTTATAGTATGAAAAACGTCAATTTTTCATTCAACTATTTCCGTACGAAAATAATTAATAAATATTGAGAAACGTGGGAAAATTAGATCAAGACAAATACTCGTGCAGCTCTTGCGTAATTGTGTAATATACACTTAGTCTAGGATAGTATCCCCTACTTGGTTCTATTTTGTTATGGAAAAACAATTATTATTAATAATTTATAATTACTAATAAAAGTATTATTAATAAACAAGTTTTAGTAGCGTTGTTTTGCAGCAAATTATTAAAGAAACATCATGTTAGAATAAAATGCCTTAACTAAACGGAAATTAATTCATGGACGTGTTTGGTGGACATATTTAATAATTGTCGAGTACACACAAACACAATCATATGAGTAGAAGGGTTAATCCTAATGACACACCCGACGAAAAAGAGCTTGAATTTCTTCAAAGGGGTTAGTAATATTCCATTATTGTAAAATAAAACAAATCACTAATTTAATTTACAAAAAACTATGGAGAAATCACAACACAATAATTCGATAATTATGAAAAATATTTTTTTACTCTTTGACGCACCAAAGTCACATTTTTTAATATTTTAATATGCCCTTTTAGATTCTTATGCGTAAATATTTCTTAAAAGAGAGGCAAAAGGATAAAAAGAAAAGAAAAATACAACTTTTGAGCCCTTCAGTTTACAAAAAACTTTAGTTTTTCAGAAAAATTGTGACTTTACGTTAGTTTGTTTGCAGGCAACTGTGGAAGCAGCATTGAAATATGTCGAAAAAATTACAAATAAGTCCTGCTGACGGAAGATATCGTTTTAAAATTCTGTCAAAAATCATAGAAACCTTTTTTTATATATAGAATGAGATTTTTCCTATCCTGATCGAAATATTAAAAAGAAATATTTTTCGGCCCACCCTAGTGGTTAAGATTGTCAGATACAACGAAAATTCAGCATAAGTTACTATTTTTTTACGAGATTAAAGTATAAAAGTTCCAATTATAATAAATAAATCATTGTTATTACCTCAGAGGAGGACTAAGTTTACCCTCAATAATAAACTTGTTTGAGAATGTTGATCTAATTTCTTGGATTTAATTTAATCAACCTTATCAAAAAAATAAATAATTATATGACAGATAAAAAATAAGCATTTTGAATAAATTATTGTAATAATGAGCCTGTCATCTGCTACGTGTAAATAAATACGGTAAATTTTACGGAACAATTTTTTACGTATAGAAACGTTTATGGAATTGGAAAGAAATAATCACTATATTTTAGAAAAATACGATTCCTGTAGGATTAATGAGACTGCTTATTTCTCGCAAGTAATGCGTATCTTGTAGTATGGTGTAAAAAAATGATTTACAGTATTCAGGACAGGGACTCTCCTGAAGAAAATGGCAATAAGAGCAAAAGACCAAAATTACAAAGTATCCACGACAAATTCTGCTGGAGATGTCATAAGGAGTCCGTGGAAATCCAGTGCAGTGCATGTCCGCGTTCTTGGCATCGTAAGTGCATCGGTGGCGCTCAACCAGCGTCTGTTCAAAACTGGTTATGTGGCGAGTGTGCAACCATCCTGAAAGCGGAAAATGCGGAGACTCGCTCGGAAGCGATGGCCCAACTTTCTGTAGATCAGCTTTGTATGTTATTGAAACATATTATTGAAAGAATGCGTGATTATCCAGGGGTATGTAAGAAACAATCAAACCTTTATGTAGTCTAGTCTAGTTAGTATTCACGTTTTTTTTTTCAGAAAAAAAAAGTTTTGAGGTTTTCCTCTCATGCGTCGCACTGAGGCCAATTTCTTTTTTTTTTTTACGTTTTCCCCAATATTTCTCAGTTTCTTATGCGTAACTAAGTACACACGTGTTCTATGAAAGACAAATAAGAAAGGCTTAGTGCACTAATAGAGTGATAAAAACAGACGATTTCATCAAGAAGAAAAGTAAAAATCTTTAATAAATATTACAACTAACAAAATCATTTGCACATCAGCTTCCCCCTGTTCATAAATTTTTTGTTTCAATTTGTATAAAATCTAGAAACGTAAAACAAGATTATTATTATTATAATTTAAAATTGTACAATTTTAATCGCTAAAATTAAAATTGTAAATAATTCAATTTTGAATGCAGAGGCGAATTAACCTTTCGCAGCGCTCTAGGTCCAGTAAAATATGCCCGCCCTTTTATTCCCTATTGCTTACTCTTTTTTCATATAAATAAGTATTAGGAATGCAATTTAAGAATGTCAATTTTACGGCCTGTGGAACTAGCAAATTCTTCTAGGAGAGTAGTAGCATCTAAATTGTTTAACTGATCACGTTCCATGATTGTTAGGAGTGCTAGAGCATTTAATCTTCCTTGACTGATTGTAGACCGCAAATAAGTTTTCATTTTTTTGACGTCTAAAATGGCCACTCCCTACTGCATTTAGTTACTGAAGAACACAGAAACATACGTAGAGCAAGCTCAACACTTGAAAAGATACTGTTGTGCGAGTCCGCGAAATTTTTTCAACATTCTGGACCAAGGTAACCGATCTGAATGAAACTTCGTAAATTGACGAATAGAATGAGTTATGAGCATCCTTGCTGTATTTTTACACTAACAGTTATTTAAATATAACTTTTGAGCGGCCAATCGAATTCAATCGGTTTAAAGAATAAAATACTTTACGGCGAGTCTGATTTCAAATCCAAAAATGAAAAATCAGGGCAACTCATAAAATCGATCAATGTTTTGAAAAATGTTGAGCCGCAGTGGTCGTTGGAGTGCCCAGCGACAACCGTTGACAGACTTGTTCATATTTTCCCTCCGTTCTCATTTTGGTCGATTTTGATTCGCCGCTGGAAAGTTATATTGAATTATTTAAATAATTTTTTCGATTAAAAAAATATCGCAATAATGCTTATGACTAATTTCATTCGCCATATATTACTCGATTAAAAAAAATTGACTACGATTAACCGTTCAGGAAATATCGTCGTTGGAAATTTTTTAGCAAATTGTAATACCCCATAAACTAATCAATATTTTGACCTGGAATTTGGGCTTTACATTAGTCTTAAATTGTACTACAAAACAAAGTTCCATTCAGATCGGTTAACTTGACCCAGAATGTTGAAAAAAGTTCGTGCACTTACACTGTTCTTATTCAAACTTTTTATGAATTTAAAATCCTTCGACTGGATGACACCTCTTCTTCTATTAGACAAAGTAATGATTTTATTGGCATGCATTCTTCTTCAAATTGTTAATCCAAATCTTCAGCATATTATGAAATTAATTCCTTAGCAAACGGGCATCATTTGTAACATTTAATCGTCCGAGAAATCCAAATTTTTCCTTTTCGTCTACATAAGTTTTACATCTTTCTGGCAACTCTACTCTTAATTTACCTACAATCACATTGAACGTTTCAATTCGTGATTTTTCCCTCGCCATCAGTTTGTAATACTCTGTAGATGATCCATGATTGTGTCGTTTCCTTTTTATTCGGCATTTCCCATTAGATGTGTACTTTGTTTTTTGACACATTTTCACAGCCTTTTTCTGAAGCATTATAAATATTTTTCTGAGGGCTTCGAGATAACCATCCAAAGAGTTGAAAAATTTTATGACAATTTCTAAATTAATGTTTGGTGACTTTAATGTTTTACTGACTACATTAAGTCGATTCAGTTAAATACTACTTTGATTATTAGAATTACATTCACAGCTCCTAATGTAGTTGTTAATTTTATGTAGCATTTTTATCCAATTTTTTCAGGTAAAAAAGCTTGTTGTTTCTCTGTGAAGGTTTCTTTTGTAAAAATTAAAGTAGCATACCTTTTGAAATCATACAAATTTTACATACCTATATCCTCCATTGAAGCATTAGAACTTTTTGCTGCATCAGAGCTGCTGGTAAAAAAAGTGGTCAATTTTCTAATCCAGTTTGAAGTACTATGAAATGTTTCCTTCTTTTTCTTTGCCAGTTTTCTATGACAATCAAGAGCCGTAGCATGTCGGCAAATATACAAGTGCAAACTCGTAACCTTTATGATAGTGCCCTATCAGTTAAAGGCTTACAGAATTCAGTCGGAAAGCGCATTCAGGCCGAAAGCCGCCCCAATCTGTATTCGCTTTGCCTTCAATAGTTTAATGGTTCAAGCTATATCACTTACTTATAGATTTGAACATATCTTCTCACCGACGCTGTTGGGTCATACTTTTCGTATTATTAAGTTTGCTGCTATATTGTTGTAATAAATCTTTTTACAAAATAAAATTTTCATTGGGACCGAGTTTATATCCATAGGTATAGGATGTTGAACGCATAAAATACTACAAGGAGACCGCACGCCTATGGCAGGCATGGTGGAAAACAGCCAACAATCGCGATCGCCTCTTCTCAGAGGTTTCATTGATTTCCAGATGAGAGCGCTACATGCGGGAAATTGAGGAATTACGATTCCTATAATAGTAGACGACAATTTAGATACCACTTTTTTCTGAAGCGGCGCTCTCATCTGGGTATAAATGAAATAGTATCCTATAAAATTATACCCTGATGAGGATATCTAATGTTTGTCTCGAAACATGTTGGTCTCACAAATAGTATAAAAAAGACGGAGAAAGAGAGTGAGGATGGCTTGGTTGTCTCTTTCCCAATTCTCTCCCACTTTTTTCCTCTTGTAATATACTTGTCTCTAACGCGCCGATCACAATGTTGTTTGGATACATATTTTGAGGCCTTTCCATGCAATTCTTTTTGCATATATTGAACTTTTGAAATATGTTTTTTTTTTCAAAACAACTGATTTTTGGATACACAATGTTTCTGAGTTTTTTTTTTCTTTTCAAAAATAAATTTTTGCACAGATTGACTTGTTAACATTGTGTTTCCAATTTTCTTCTTAACAACAAAACCCCCAAGTACAGGCGATCGCGAACTGGCCCCACGTGAAATACGGGGCTAGCGGTCATTTTGTAGTGCTTTGGGATTAAACGATTTTCGGAGAAAATAATTAAAAACATGAAATTAATCTGACACGAGGCATCCTTTGAAATTCAGCGCCCTAAGCCCGAGCTTTCTGGGCTTGTTAGATAATTCGCCTCCGTTTGAATGCCTAGCTCTTGCATTATTTTGTTTGAAATTGAACTTTTCATTTTTGGACATTGAAAGTCTTGAATTTTAATCTGTAGAATGTTAAAGATTACAGATTTGATATTGAACAATTCTCAGCACTTTAAATTATTTATTTATTTAGAATTGCACGGGTATAGGTCCTTCATTCAAATAAAAAGCTTATAAAATAGATAAATTGGGTCCTTAAGCTCTTAAGCTGAAATTAAATATCATTCAATTTTAAACGCTCTTGATTTAAAATGGTTCCATTTATAAATAATCCAATTCAATAATGTTCAGCTTTAAATGCTTGGTACTGAAATTATTCAAATTTTTATGCCTAAAAATAAATATTGCTTCATTTTTATGGCTTCCACTTTGAAATTGTACAATTTTAAGAATTTAAATGTAAAAAGTTCTAACATTCAAAACCAGCAAACTTGGAATATTTATCTAAAGTTATTCAATTTTGAACGATTTCAATTTTAAAATGTTTAATTTCAAACTATTTGAATGTAAAATTAATCAAGTTTGTACGCTTCAAACTTAAAACTTACATTTTGAAATTTGTCATGTAAAATATTACAAAATGTAATTATCCATTATCCATTATTATTAAGTCTTCCAATTATACTCATACCTCGCTATAATGGCAGCCTCGGGTCTGGTTGGCACAGTAACGAGGAAGTTTTTTAATTTCAACACTCAGGGCCGCATATACTACTATATATATTACTATCTTTATTCTACATTTGTAATAATTTTTTTAATAAATCAGCCGCAAAAAATTTAAATTATTATTAAAACATTAATGTGACAAAGATTGTTATTATTCATAATAATCTGAATTATAAAACTTAGTGCACTTACGTAATAAAAATAATAACGAAACTGACCAAATCAGTTGCACATCAGCTTTCTTTTGATTAATCTATTTTTTCAATATAGATAACTATATATGTATAGAAAATTTTGTTATGAATTAAAAGATAATTTAAAAAAAGTTTGAACCTTTTAAGTTGTAGCTCTATACTTCTTGACGTATGAATTCGAAGGGTACTACGAATACTGCGAGGCCGTAGAGATTCTACCAATTTAAACTCTATACAGCAAAACTTAACATGTGGGGACTTTACACAATCATATTTATTTAACGAATTAAATATACTAATATAAACTCAACATTGTTAAATCTTACAGCGTAACACACCAAATAAAGTTATAAAGTAAAGCGAAATTAATTTATAACTTTGTACAGAATTTCACGATGTAGGATTTAATTGTGTCGAGTTGAAAAAATATTAAAATTATCTTACATTGTATTTATTGAAATTGAAATTTAATTGATAACTTTATATGGAGTTTTCCGGTGTAAATTTTAACCATGCTGAATTTACATTTATTATATTTAATTTGTTAAATAAGTATGATTGTGTAGGGTAGCCGCGTGTAGGGGTTTACCGTGTGGATTCTAATTTTATAGAATCGCTAGCACACCGAATACCGCCGTCCTGATTAAGAAAGTTGCTATGTAAATTTTTCCGTAGAAATTATTGTCGCATTAAGGATTACAGGAAAACAACTCTTTGAGAAAACTGTAGATCACAACGCACGCTTTACGATTTGTCTGTATTTATCTATTTTTCATTATTTTGTATCAATTTTGTTATTGGTTGATGCATTCTATGCTGACTTCATTCAACACCTCTGTGTCACATTTTTCTGGACATACTCTTAGCGTATGGCCAAAAAATTGTCCGTCGTCAGTTTGTAACCCAAGGAAAATTATACAATGAATCCAGCAAAACAATGAATCCACCAATGACAAAAATGCATACAAAATGTAGTTTGCGAGTGCTGTAATTGCACGTTTTAATTTTTTGGACGAATACAATCATTAGGTTAATAAGTTTAAATACCGTTTTCGATTGAAAACTGAAAATCGACCTGGAAAATAAAAATATCTCAGAAACTGAATCCTTTTCTCGCAGACGCACACATATATGAAATAATCAGATTTACTTGTGTAATATCTTTAAGTTTATAATAATACTATTAAAAAATGTTCATAGTCTGAACCATTTTGGAAGGAAGTTGACACTAAAGAAATAGACAATTACATGGATTACGTTGTAAAGCCAATGGACTTGGGTCTGTTGGAAAGCAATGTTAAAGCAAAACTATATGGAAGTACTGATGCATTCATGGCAGATGCAAAATGGATTCAGCACAACTGTATTGTGTTTAACACCTGTAAGTAAAGGTTACAAATATTGATATCAATAATTCAATATTCCTCTTTACACTAAAAGCCGAAGGCTATATGTCCGAATGCTGTCTCAGCCCTGACGCTGCAATGTTACTCATAAAGAAATAAATCTCTGAACATCGTGTTTTTACTCAAAATTAGAAACGCTCATTTGAACTTGTGAAAACATTCAAAAAGCAAATATAGTACTTTATTTGACCATGAGACTCCTCATTTTACGGAGCAGCGTTGGGGCTTAAGGAGTTACTTAATAAAAATCTTAATTTTTAAGATCTGAGTATAAATTTCAGCTCAAGAAGCCTTAAAAAAATCGTCACTTTTAAAGAAAGTAACACGGGGTATCAAGAAGTCAAAAACTTGTTTTAAAGTGTTGCTGTATCTAAACCAATATAGATATTTTTTAATTTTACTTTTTTATTCTGATAAATCTTTTTGATCTGTTTCAAAATCCTTCGGAAAATATTGAAAAAAATTGACAACATCTCGGCTACAAAGTTCGGTTAACTGTAAATTTTGCGATTTTTAATTAACTACAAATAAAATTTGACAATATTTAGGAAACAATTTCAAAAAAGTATATAAATACAACAAATTTTTTTAAAGAAGGCTTTTATCAAATGTACTAAAAAGAAACGAAATAATTCCCTCTAAAAAGGGTGCTTGCAATATATTTAAAATTAGGCATACTGCTCTTATTGTTAGATCACTTAAGACATCTCGTGCAGACTATTAAAAAAAATCCAACTCATACTAAAAATGTCTTCGACATATTCGGCTGGAACCACCTGAAATCCGAGAGAAAAGTGAGCTTCCTCATTTTATTTTAATAATAAGGCTGAAGGTGTTCTCGCGTTGATGTCGTGGTAGGGCTTGAGCTTTCCTTTCATGACTTTGACGGGTATGTTGGCTGTAGCATTGCTACTGACAGGGTTTCTCATTCCAGACAGTCAGAGAACGAATAAGAAAGGGAATAAGAGGAACACCAAAACCCATAAACTATAACTGAGAGTCTTTTAAATATTTTGAAATGCTTGCCGCTTCTGGAGTTTCGTTGGGGCGCCCCTGGAGTCACTGCTGGGGGCCACAACATACGGGACGATGGTGAGCTGCGAGATGCAGGCAGATCTTACAAATCAAAAAGCTGAGCAGCAAGAATATCTGCGACAGACGGTAAACAGTGGGACATCAACTGTGCATGCTGAGGATGCTTTGGCTAGCGTTAGCACTTTGCAGCTAACCACCTCAACAGAAATACCGTGGGAGAACAACAACTGGAATATTACTATGAAAGAAGAATTGATGCGTCTCTACTATGAAAGGGCGAAGTTTGAAACTAAAAGCGAAAAGGAATACAAATTTAGGACGAAGTTTGCTGCTAACAAAAATATATAAATAATAATAATATAT
>JAABKJ010010330.1:0-10994 GCA_011634705.1 Andricus grossulariae
GAAGTTACTTTTCGGTGGTCTTCTCATCTTTGTGCTTTTCTTAATTGAAATTGGTAAGTATGATAATAATAATTATCCTAAATGTGAGTAAAGTCATTTGTATATACCGTAATTTATTAATAAAGTGCAACTGACATGTGGATTTGTATCCAAAATTCACTCTAAGCGTTAGAATTTTAACGTCAGTTCAGCTGCTTGTGGTTTATGTTTCTTAATTGTTTGTGTAATTGATTTTTTCTACTTAAAATCCTATGTCATTTATGCTTAAATAGAAGAAAAAAACATTTTTTAAGAATAAAAATCGAAAATGACTGCTGAACTTAGTTTTAATTTATTTAAAGTGGAATTATGTGAGTTTCCTCACGTATGATCAACAAGAGGGTCCAAACATGCATTTAAAATTTTCTATTTAAATTTTCGTGAATATCAACCCACATTTTTTCCAATCCACATAAGATGAATTACGTTTTTTTTTGGTTGAAGAAAATTATATTAAGAGTTTCCGTCATCGCCTTGAAGTTTAACACGTATTTCCCATAAGAACAAATTTCAAAAAATCTTATATACAGTACAAGTCCGACAAGTTGCCGTCCGATAAGTGTACACTTCCCTTAAAACGTCATCAGACGCACGGCACGCACGCTAATTGGGGTTCTCCCACTACGTGTTCTATTTTTCTTATGATTTGCACATCATTCTTACGCATGCACGCTGCTTTGTGAGTATATTTTTCTAAAATAAAACAGATATTTGCAATTTTTTTTTTAATTTTCTGTATTTTTTATAATCAAGGTCAATTTTACTTAAAGTAGTTACTGAGAGCCTTTATGTTCAAATTAATATTTATAACTTGTTCCTAACTAAAAAGTCAAAGAAAAGCTGAATATTTCAGAAAAACCCGCAACTTTCTAGTATTATTCTCAGAGTAGATAGTTATCATGATAAATTTTTCAAACAATTATTTTGTTTAATTTCATAAATTGTTACTTCGCTCTAAGTGAAAAAATTGAGAAACAGTGGAAAAGTAAAAAAAAAAACGAAAACTATCCAGCATTACTAGAGGCAAAAATATTAATCAGCAATAATTATTTCTTAAAAGAATTATGTTTGTGCAGTTTCATTAACTATTACTACAGTCTTAGTGAAAAGTAGACAAAAAGTTCCAGAAAAAACCTCAACTTTCCTAAATTATTCAAAGAGGATATTATTAAAAATAATAATAAATTAAAAAATAAAGAACAGCCATCCAGAATTACTATAGGATAGATAGTAATAAACAATAATAATTTACTTAAACAATTATGTTTCTTTTTCATTTAATTCTACTACACTCTAAGTGAAAAGTAGACAAAAACTTGAAAGTTTTAAAAAAAACTGCAACCTTCCAAAATTATTTAAAGAGAATATTATTAAAAATAATGAAAAATTTTCTCTAAAGTTATGTTTTTAAACTTCAAATAATTTTTATCTCACTCGAAAAGTGGACTAAAAGTAGGAATTTTGGGAAAAACTGCAACTTTATAGCATTATTCTAAAAGAAAAATATTATAAATAATAATAAATTCTTTAAACAATCATATCTGCTAAAAACATAATTAATTTATGTAAAGAAAGACATCTAATTATCAGTATAAAGTATTATTTCATATATTAGAAACGATTTGTATTAAAAAGAACCACAAAAAATCATAATTAGCGCCGAAAACGCGAAAAAAAAACAATTTTTTTACTTATGGGGTTTTCTTGGGACCCTATACAGCAGACTCATGATAGACATATTAAAAAAAATTATTTAATTGTATTCTTGAGCCAATTGTGAAGACAAAGTTTGAGATAAAACTCGATTCAGATAATATTAATGATTCTGAATAATATTTTTAAAAAAACTTCTTTTTTTGTACGGTAAGCACGTGTTAAAGTTTACGGTGCTTGTGGAATCTCTGAATATAAATTTTATTAAATGCATTTATTTTGTACGGGTTCCAACAAATTTGCTAGCGATATGCATGAAAATTCGAAGAAAAAAGTTGTTCCATCCTGATGATCAATATACATGTATATGAAATTCAGTGTGCAGCCACTCAAAGGCAGTTTAAAATTTTTTATTTTTATATTTATTATATACCTCGATTTTTTGTATCAGATATGAACAGTTCTGCGTATCCGCAGTTTTTTCTTATGGAATGATAGTACCTACCTGTTAGCTCTCAGTGTTTAATTATTTTATGTGAAATTGAATTTACGAGAATTTCCACAAATGACAGAGCAGGGGAGAAGCTTGAAAAGCGGCGCGATGGATTTTTAAAAAATCTACCTATTATTAACCAGTGATGTTTGGTTCAATATATCCTATTAGGAATGCAATATCAAATAGTAATACAATTAAGCTTTTAAGATAATTATTCAATTTTTAAGTTGAAAAGTTTGTTTTGGGTGTTTCTCACCTATTATGACAGCTTCAAAAAAATCGTTAAATCTTACACTATTTTGGTCCAAATGTTTTAAGCCTTTGTTAATATTGATCTTCTGAATATTCCAAAGGATGTCATGTGTCACAAATACGTAAAGTTGATTATAGTTTGCAAATAAAAGTCTTACTTTATTACTTTACACAAGCCGGTAATGTGACGCGAACAGCCATTTTAATGGTAAAATGTCAAAATGTTGAATATTTTATTTTCACATATTTGGATGGTCATCACTCCTAAAATAGAGCCTCAAATTTTTTTTTCAAACTCTAAATGAATATACAAATCTGATTTTACTGAAATTGTGCGTTCGATTGTAAGAAAATTATTTCTAATTTGCACACAGATAAAATGAATATTGCGCGCCGCATTATCCAACTGGTAGGGTAAGTTGACGCACGTGGATTTTTTTGGAAGTCGTAATAATTAAGTATTTTAATTGATAGAGATTCAATTTTTCATATGATTGAAGCAAACCTCAGATATTCGTCTACGTGCTGCATACTTTTCCATTAAATTATCGAATATATTTCCAAATTCATAAACTTCTTTTCTTTGTCTTTTGACAGAAATATCATCAGGCACGCTACCAAATCTCAGTCGGGTAAAAACAAGGTCTCAAAAACATAATTCTCGTACAGTAGATGCGTTAGCCACATCTAGAGCACATAGAAAAAAGTCAAGCCGTGGGAAGAGTGCAGTTGGGTCTAGTTCTCAACAGAACGATCCAAATCTGGATAATAATCAACAGCACGCTAATTCCCGACGTAGATAGTCGGATCCGAGAGTTCTTTGAATTACATAAGAAAAATGAAGGAAGCTCGTGAGTTGGTGAAGAACGATTATTCGAAAAATCCTTATTATCAACAACCAATAGTACTTCCAGATTTCCCACTTAAGCATTACAACTATAAAGTCTCTCGTGCACATTTCAATGATTTTAACCAACGTTATTAAGGTGTCAGTTTTCAAGATGCAGATTTTGAACCTGCTGGAAATGATGAAAGTGCTTGTGGAAGTCCTTTAGGTTATGGAAGTCATGGAGGTCATGGAGGTGCTGGCGATGCTGGAGGTCCTTGAGGTGTTTATAGAGGTTATGTAGGTTATCCAGGTGACGGAGGTGCTGGAGGAGGTTATGCAGGTTATCATTTTGATGAAGCTGCTGCAAGAGGTTATGGGGGTGGTGGAGGTTCTAGAAAATAAGCAGGTGCTGGGGGTGGTTATGGAGGCTATGGAGATTATCAAGGTGATGGAAGTGCTAGAGGAGGTTATGGAGGTGCTGAAGATTTTGGAAATTCATATCATGTGCACTTATGACAGTCGACAACATTAAATTCGGTTTTCTCAAAAATAGGGTTTCCCTATTTTCAACTTGAACATTGGCCCAGCGACTCGTTTCTCTTCCAAAACGGGTTAGAATTTATTTGGCGATATCTCTATATACGTAACTGTCCTGGGTGTCTACCCTACCGGGAAAACCTGGAAAACTTGGAATTGTCAGGGAATTTCTGTATACCTGGAATCACATGGAGATATCAGGGAATTTTTTCGATAACGTGTCTAATTTTGTTTCAAATTGCAATACAAAATTGAATAACTATGAATCTTCCTTTGTCAAAATAGTTTATATTACTGTATTTAAATATTGTGTTGAACATTAATTTTTTGTTTGTATCAAAATAAATTTCTTTACTGAAAATTTAACTATTCTATATTTGTTAAAAATTAATCGTTTTCAGTTGAAATATCTAGTTGTACATTTTTTGTTCACCATTCATCTTTTTGGAATGAAAAATAAATCACTTTGTGGAAAGTCAAACTGTTTTCTTGAAAATTATTATTTTTGGTTTAAGGAGGTACGTTCGCGCATACTATCTGCACAAAGTTAGTTCTAAGTCTATGTCGCAAAATAATATTGGTTGAGTGAAATAAGTTTTATTAACCCTTGAATAATATGTAGCTTATTTGCGTCGAAGAAAGTCTAAAAATGAGATAATTATGCCGGTATAATGTTTTATTAATTAATTTCCTATCAGACCTAAGAGGAAATTTTTAGCTATGATGGTACACTACACATAGAGAAGTTTTATATATGTTACAAGCACAGTCCGATTTAAATTATTGAACATTTTAATTGTTGATAACAATTTTTTTCAACAAAGCACCTATTTCGTGCTTTTTCTTACTAATTTTTTTCTAGACAATACTTAGCAAAAGTATATATGCAAATAAAGAGTAAAAATTTATATGTTGAGTTAATTAAAGAATGTTTGCTTACTACAAACAATAAAGAATCTCTCTTCGGAGGTCAAAGCTACGTTAGATGCAATTGTACAAAAAAATGCAATACAAATTCTTGAAAATGCAAAAAACTAAAAATCTTGTGCAATTGCAAATGTCATTCGTCCACTAATTGTTGCAATGATTTGAATGAATTGTTTATTTAACTCGTACATATAGTCTTTTTATTAACTACATTACCCCACCTCTACTCATGTTTATTTAAATTTTAAGTCTGACATTTTTCCATACAATTTTTTATTCTTTAGTTCAAGCAATATATAAATTTTCACTCTTTATTTGCATATATACTTTTGCTAAGTATTGTCTGGAAAAAAATTAGTAAGAAAAAGCACGAAATAGGTGTTTTCATAAAAAAATGTTATTAGCAATAAAAATATTCAATAATTTAAATATTAAATAACTTTTTAAACAATAATACTAAGGTTTAGTGAAAAATAAAAATTCTGTTTATGAGTGAAATAGCCGAATTGAACACTCCTTCTTAAAATTATTGATAATAATGTTTGCTAATTATTAAGAGTTTCTAGACACAGATTATCTTTTTTTAAATAAATCATAGCAATTTCAATTTTTTTTAAATTTCCACAGTAAACGACATAGTTAACTGTTGGTTTGTACAAATTAACTTCAACATTAAGTAAATTATTTATGTTCTCTAAGTATATTAAAATCTTAGTAGCATCGTCAAAACTGTAATTTTCGATTCCAATAAATTAGTATTTTAAATGTCAATAAAAAATTTTTCAAACAAAACACCCATTACCCATTGTTATTAATAATATAATTACTACAAATAATATACTGGTGAATTGTATGGAATATATAGTCTGTAAATTCGCTTTAAATAATCGGCTTTTCCTCAAAGGGCTTGAATTAGGAAATTATTTACACTATTATTATTTACACTGAGTACATCTACGATAAATATGATACATATCGAGTTTACTCTTTTATTTTTTTAGAGAAAAAAACTTGCGTTGAATAAATAATTATATTGAAACAAAAATAAATGAATATACTCAATAAGTTTTCTTAAAAATGTAATGCTGATCATTTCTAAAAAAGAAAACTTTCAAATCCGTTCACAATTGCGACCTGTAGGTTTTTATTTTTACTCCAGACTTTGCCTGTGTGCCTGTCGGGCATTTCGCGATTTGAGCATGGCCCGGAATCAAAGTGCTACTTCGGACATTGCCTGACACCGCTCAGTCAATTCGCTCAGCCAAACTAAGAGGACAAAAATTCGGAAATTTTTTTAAAATCTTCATGAAACCCCCTTCAAACATATATCAGTTTTTGAAGAAAAAAGACGGTAAGAATAGTTCACGAGTTAGAGTTAGAAATGTAACATTTTCCTATTCTTGGGATAGGCTTTACGTGTATAAGGGTTTAACTTTGATTTTAATTATCTCAGCTTAGGAAAGGCCAATGTTTTTTAAATTTCGCAAATGTTTAGGTAACATTTCAAAGAACCTATAGTCGAAGTTTAAACAAATCCGTAAGAAAAGTATGTTGGTGACCGTAGCTCCTTAAGATTCATAATTTTAATTGTAAATTCATCTCTTTAATTGCAAAAAGAGCTATTTTGTTTAAAATTAATTTTTTTTTTGCTGAAAATTCAAATGTTCCAATTAAAGATTATCTATTTTTTTACGATTTGGTTTTTTGTTTGTTTAAATGTTTTTTTCAACTGAAAATGTAACTATTCTATTTTAAAAGGGTTATAACGTATATCTTTGGTGAACATTAATTTTTTTAACTAAAAATTTAGATATTTAAGTCACGGTTAAAAAACTATTTTTTTTCTAGCTAAAATTTCATCTTTTTTGTTAGAAATTGTAAATTCTAATTTTGATAATCTTCTTGGCTGAGAATTCATCTTTTTGGTTGAAAATTCTATTATTTCAAATGAAAGTTTATCATTTTGATTGAAAATTCATCACTTTGTTTGAAAATGTAACTATTTTGATGAAAATTAGTTTTTTTTTTGTTGGGAAGCATTTTTTTAAAACTGAAAATATGTTTATGGAATTTTTTTCTAGGATTTAAGTAAGCACACTGATCCCCTTTTCATAGATATAGCAAGAATGTAAAACATGAGCGTTTTTATGTCACACTCGTTGCTATTGTAAACATTTGAACTTACTTATAATTCAAATATGTATCTTTTCAAATCATATTTCTTATGTAACATTTGTGTAAATACATACATTATTTTTCGGCAATATTGTATTTATGCTGTTTTCTTTTTAATAGACTGTGTTTATTATAATATAGTAACGACAAATTTATTTTGTAGTTTTTCCAATTGTCCTTTTATGATACTTGATGATGTGTACTCTATAACTTAAAATCATTAAAATTTTGATACCATTATTCAAAGATATTTTGGCTGAACAATCAGTAATTTATACTGGCAAAATAGTCATTTATGCAGATGAATCAATCCATATTTCTGACTTAATCGATAAGTAACTTGAAATTACTGATTTGCTGTCAAATTATCATTGAATTTTTACTGATTCTCCAGTTGTCAAATCCCCATTGTTTCAAACAGTCAATAACATTTCCAGAAGAAGTAAATATGTGTTTTCAAGTATATCAGCTGCTTATTTGAAGAGCCTGATTATATTATATAATCCTCAAACTCTGCACATTCTTAAAAGTTCTAAACTACTGATAAAATCTTTTCTTCAAGTTTAGTAAAATATTGAAGCCTTTTACTAAATTCTAATTTTGATCCTATTTTAGATAATCATAGCTTATTTGGTTTCTTTTAAGATTCTCTGCAAATTTCAAAAGAATTTTAAAAGGAACAAAACAGCTATTTTTTAATAAAAAATGGTGACCGAAACTATTTTTAATATACTATGAGTAGTTTTCTCCACAAAGTGATTTGTCTTTTATAATTCAAGAAAATGCGTAGCACACAGAAAAACGCTGGTAATAAATTTGTTTCAGCTCAAATGGCAACGGTCTCAAAATGAGAATGTTCAGTCTCATATTTGCACCCTTGAACATAGGTGCACATGTAAGTAAAATTATCATTTTGAGACCGAATTTCGGCTCATTTCGACAGTCGAGGAGTGTGTCAAGCTTTTTTGTTCTCTCAATCAAAATTGGTAAAATTTAACCAATTGCTAGTGAAACTTTACAGATTCAATTAGCGCAAAGTGTGTCACTAGAAATTAGCAGAAAATTACATTGGTGTTACATTGTGTCATATTGTAAAATTTCAAGCGTGACGTAGCCGCTTCAATTTAAAAACATTCTCTTCCACTTATTTGAACAAAGTTAAGAAAATAACAATTTTTTACAATCTTGAAATTATAATGGATTAGTATTGGTTATATATTAAGCATGCATATTTAGGTTTCTCATGCGCTAATTTTCAAAAGAGTTCTGTTTTTGATTTCAAAAATTATTTCGCTTGTACATTTTCCTTATTTTCCATAGAAAATTGAATTATTTAGCAAACTTTGTAAAAATTATTTACTTTGAATAAGCACAAACCTAAATGAGTATGATTTTAAATATCTGAAAAAGCTTATTTTAATGGAATAGCTTTTCTGTTATGCAAAAGATAATTTGTGCTCTCTATAAGTCAAAATTGGTAAAAAACTAATTACTGTTGTAATCCTACATATTCGGTTAACGAAAAGTGAGCCACCAAACATTAGTTATCAAAATGGAAAACGTGAAAAATAGAACATTTAATAAAACATCACGGTGGTATGACATTCTCGACTCTATTGACACAATAATAAGGTCATATTGTGAAATATCAAACGTGACGTAGCCGACCAATTTAAAATCATTCTCTTCCGATTGTTTGAATAAAGTTAAGCAAATAACAATATTTCACAAGCTTGAAATTATAATGGATCAATATTGGTTATAGATTTTTTTCTTACGCAAAAGATACTTTATTGCCTCTCTGAATCAAAATGGTTAAAACTTTAACTGCTAGTGAAATTTTACAAATTTGATTAGCGAAAATTGGGCCACTAAAAATATGAAAAAAATTACAAATTCGATAAGTCTAGTTATATTTCCTCATTTAAAAGTAAAAAGCAACTAGTTGCTTGGTAAAAATATATATCAACTTAAAAAACTAATATAAACTTATTCAGGACTAAGTAATTGTTAACATGACCTATTCTGTTTCCGTTTTCAAAATATTGCCTTCTGATTGTTCGCACAAGTTTAAGAAAAATAAGCATTTTTTATATACAATGGGTTTCCATAGAAAATTTAAATTACTCAACAGAGCGTGGATTTATAAAAAACATATTGCCTGAAAGGCTGCGTGAATAAATAATGGTTCGTCGTACGGGAAAATGACACGGAAGTAAAAAGTTTTACCTTGTGTCAAAGATTAATAAACAAAAATTTTAAAATCAATTCTGGTCATTGAGGGTTTTTGTTTAGAAAAATTGTTATGAATGGCGAAGCAAGAGAGTTTATGAAGAGTAAACAATGTTATTAATGGTAGATATATATTTGCAACAGTGTTAGAGAAAATTATGACACTGTTTGGCCTGGATAATTACTTTTATTAACAAATGAAATGTCTAAACGAGTTTTCATTTTAAAAATAGCAACTTTTCTACAACAAGTCATGGAGAGAAGTTTTCATTCGATCGGAAGATTTCTTTTTTTTTCAAGAATTCTAACCTCGATATAGATAATGTACAAGTTTTACATTTTGCTGAGCAATAGATCGCTCTACAAATTTTCAACAAAATATTGTAATTTTCAACCAGAGAGAAGAAATTTTGACTAAAATGATGAATCTTTAAAAAATTATTTTAATTGAAAATTCAGCTTTTTTTGGTTAAAAATTCGGGGTTGAGACATGTCAACCGCCGTCGCGCTCAGTTAAATAAATTTTCAACAACAGAGTTCAACATTCAACCAAGCAGGTGAATTTTCAACCAGAAATATGATTTTTTTTACTAAGAAGATTAATTTTCCAGAAAAAAATAATTTTTAACAAAATACGTGAATTTTCAACCAAATAGTTGAATTTTAACTAGAAAAGATCATTTTTAAAGTAAGAATATCAATTTGAAAACTAAAAATGGAATTGTTACATTTTCAGGTGAAAAAATTCGTTCTGGACATAAAAAACGCATTTTCAACTAAATATTTTATTTTTCACTCAAAGACAAGAATTTTTTACGAAAGCGATGAATCTTAAACAAAAAATTTTGATTTTCAGTAAAGTAGTTCTACTTTTAACGAAATAAGCTTAATTCTTAACGGTAAATGTAATAGTTGATATTCTAACCAGAGAGATTCAAATCAAAATAATAAAAAATTGACAGGCCTCACAGCCTGGTCCCTATATCCCCTATATCCTCTATTGTACCCTATATTCAGTTTAGGTCCCTAAAGTACCCTATTTTCAAGATTTGGTCCCTATGGAACCCTATTTGAAGCCCATAATGCAACTTTAAACTTTATAGTAAGATTGAAGCTTCCAAGAGTCAGGGATTTTGAAAAAAAGTAACAAATCAGGGAATTTCTGTAAGAAGTAACTAAACAATAATCAGGGCTGCTACATAGTGACTATTAGTCACTTTTCTTTCAATAAATTAACTCCTGGGTTACTCACCATTCCATTCAGGTCTATACATATTTCTGAATTGTCTTAAATTATTTTGAAATATTTCAGGGAATTTTTAAAGATTCCAGGAAATCTTTAATAGATTTCAATCATTTGAAGGGATTTTAAAGATTTTAGGGATATTTTTAACACTTCTAAAACATTTTCTAGATCTTTTAATTTAAAACATTTTATAAGATTTCCGAGGATCTTTATTATTTGAAGGGATTTTAATAGCTCTCAATGTAAATTAATCAATTTTCCAGGATTTCTGTAAATATCATCATAGAATTTCACGGAATTTTATTATATTATATTGGATTTTAAAATTTATTCACGAGAAATGAATATTATAAATAAATACTGTAGGGAATCTTAATAAGGAATCTTTAAATAGCTTACAATGCTCGCAGGGCTTATCTCGCCTCGGCTTCGATCGTCCTGCGAGCGTTGCCGCTCGTCGCGTAAAGACACTAATTATGCACCTTGGCACATAATATACTATTACAACTTATTTCTTCTAAGTTTAGACGTTGGCAAAATACAAGGAAAAATCAGCACAATCTTCATATCTTACATGCCTTCAAAAGTTCTTCCTACCTCATTTTAAA
>JAABKJ010010331.1:0-10993 GCA_011634705.1 Andricus grossulariae
AAATACTGTACTCGTTCTTAAAAGACTGTAATCTCTCATTGTAAACAAACCAAAACTTACCGATAATTTATGTATTAGTTGCTAATGTAAACATGTATATTCAAGTGCTACAACTTTCTTTATCATTATATATTGCCTATGTATTCAGCATAATAATCTTGTATGGATTAAAATTGCTTAAATAAAAAAATAAAAAAACAGCATCAATTTTTGGACTCCAAGCACTAGCGTTGAAGAACAACACCTTGATACCACGCAGATAAGACTTTGTCAGAAAATGATCTTTTTTATAATTTTACAGTGTAAATAGAGGCTCTGAATTTTGGGCTCCTCACAAATACTCAGAAAGATTTTTGGGCTCCAACCCTTAACGTTAAAAAACAATCCCTTGTTACCACGCACAACTTGCACACCAGACCCGATCCGAACCTTTCTGCCCGGATCTCTCAAATACCCGATCCGTCATTTTTCGGATCGGGTCTCTAGTTGACCTGCCCGAAAATAATTGATCTGCGCTTGATATAACCGATCTGATATTTTTTGGTTCGGATCTCTACTTGATCCAAACCGAAAGATACCGGATAGGGGCGGATCTGCAATCACTATTGATAACACTACCCGAGCTAGAGTTATATCGCACTTCCGGCTGCGCAGAAGTATTTCGTGGCATATTTAGTTGCGCACTAGAATTATATCACGCTTCCAGTTGCGCAGTAGATTCATGAGGTATTTGTGTATACTTAGTTACGCACAAGAGTTCTATCGCACTTTTGGCTGCGCAGTAAACTTATGGGGCATAAGTGGTTGCGCACTACAATTATATCGCACCTCCGGCTGCGCAGTAGTCGTCTTATGTGGCATACTTATTTGCGCACTAGAATAATATCGCACCTTCGGCCGCGCAGTGGACTTATGGGGGATTGGTGGTTGCGCACTACAGTTATATCTCACTTCAGCTGCGCAGTAGTGTTGTGTGAAATACTGAGTTGCGCACTAGAAGTATATCGCGCTTCCGGCTGCGCAGTAGATTAATTAGGCATTTGTGGTTGCGCAATAGAGTTCCATCGCAATTACGGCTGCGCAGTAGTCTTATGTGGCATACTTAGTTGCGCACTAGAATTATATTGTACTTCCGACTGCGCAGTATATTCATGGGGCATTGGTGGTTGCGCATAAGAGTTCTATCGCACTTTTGGCTGCTCAGTAAACTTATAGGGAATTGGTGGTTGCGCACAACAATTATATCGCAGTTTGGCTGCGCAGTAGAGTTCTGTGGGATACTGAGTTGCGCAATAGAATTGTATCGCACTTTCGGCTACGCAGTAGACTTATGGGGCATTGGTGATTGCGCACTAGAGTTATGTCGGACTTCCGGCTACACAGTAGACTTATTTGACATCGATGGTAGTGCAATAAAGTAATTTCCTATTTCTGGCTGCGCACTAGACATTACCAGATAAGTAATTGTGCGTGAAATAATTATTATCAAAACTTTCACTGTCAACAAGTCGCCGGAACTTTAACAGTGAACTTGAGAGGTGGTGATTTTACAGTCGATGGCAATTTCACTGTTAAAGTTCCAGAGGCCTTTGTCACAGGTTTTCGTTAATTATTATATTCATTTTTCGATGATATATAGGGAACTGATAATAAATACCTATCATATGAAGACCAGAGTTCGGATGAAATTGCTCAATTTAAGCCACATTCTGTTTCCTGTTATGTTCCACCAAAAGTTTAAATTAAAAAAAAAAAGTTTAATTAAATATTAAAAATTAAATACTGCAATATTCTACAAAGTCCCTTTTCTGTTTTTGTATCAATTACTTTCTATAAACTATTAATGTTTCCAGCATCACCAGTCATTAAACGCAAATGATTGTCAATCAAATCTTCTGAAAGGTCGTGTAAAATAACATGAGCACAAAATATGAGGGTTTCACAAAAAAGTATGATTTCTATTCTCAAAAAGACTGATTATATTAATAAAAGTATATTAAAAAACTGAAGGTTAAATTTGAAATTAACATTTTCAAACATAAGAATTCTTTACTTGATAAATATCTGTCAGTTCTCATTTTGACGCATACAACAATCTCTGGACAAACATACAATACAAAGCTTATAACAAGTTTATGACAGGAGTTCACTGCGCATCCGAACGTATATCGATACACTACTGTACAGTTTTAAGCATCATACAATTGTATTGCGCACACAGAAGCTGACAGGGTCTCTGGGCACAAACAAATAATATGGGTTATCAACATATCATAACACTGAAATATCATAAATGTAAAACTTTGTAGATTTCTTTGGACTTTGCTGCCAGTTCGCCAATTATGTCGTCATAATCTAGCTCTTCTGTCAATTTTCTTTCTACAGACTGTAAGGGCACCTTAAACATCCTTTGCATTTTCTCTTTTTTGTCTTCTGTTTCCATTTCTCTATATCTTCTACTCCTTCATCCAATGGCCTTTCTCTGTCGACTTCTTCATCACTTTGTAAGTCAATGTCGCATCCCATATTTTCTTAAGGTCGAAATTCTACTCCAATGCTTCATTTTAATCTATCGTAGTTCTTTGTAAAGGATAATAGTTGAATCTCAACATCTTCTCCATCCTGGATGTTTACGAGTTAGCAAAGAATTCTTGAACCATTCTTTGGTACACCATCTCGTACTATTTCTTCAAACCGTCCAGGACTCAACAACCCACAGGCCTTGTCAACTTCTCCAGACTCTGAATAAAACGTTCTTTCAGTTCCGATAAGCATCTTTCTAGAATAGGTTCAATGATTTCTACCTTCTGACGCCACAGGGGTCCCTTGGCAGCCGCAAGACTACGACTTTCATCGGCTGCAAGTACCTCGGATCTTCTGGGACGTACAGAATAGTATATTGTGTTATGACTCAGCAAACCAAGGCTTCAACGTATGAGGCCGATGTCTCAATTTTTTAATAAAAAATATAAATTTTGAACCAAATTGTTGAATTCTCATCCAACAAAGACGTCATGCGATGCACCTAAATAAGTTCAAGGCTTTCTGTTTGCGAATATTTTTATACTGGATCAGCAAGCATGGCAATTTAACGGAATATCATACCTGCCACAATCTTATCCATCTTGGACTATATATTTAAAAGTCCGCTAGCAGTACTTCTTACACCTGATTTCAAGGATGTGTCATCAATAATTGCCTCCTGTACGAAAATTGAGAATTGGCAAAAGAGATTCCAGTCCAAATAATTGCTTGAGAGATTTTCCTTTGATCCAGCATCTTGTGTCATGTCCTTTCTTAACCAGAACTCTTAGTTTAGAAACGCCGGTAAATACAATTGCTGATGCATTTTTCCAATAGTCCAATCTTTTATGAATCTCTGATAAGAAAACTGCTGTTGATTGAACTAGGCCGAACAAGTCACTTGCAGGTGCAATGCATTTACAAGTGTCCACAAAAACTAAGTTGAGCCGACGTCTACAACAATAAATGTAGAGTGATAAAGGTAAAAGCTGTTTTAATCTTCCTCGAAGACCTTTTTCATCACCTGCCATGTTGGCAGCACCGTCAAAAGAGTAACCAACAAGATTATCTAGCGATAAACCAAGCTTTTCGAAATCGGAAGTAAGTTGATTGCACAACGTTTCACCTGTCGTACCAAGTGACTCAAAGATGTCAATAAATCGTTCCACAGGTCCAAGGACATCAACATAGCGAATGACTAAAGAATTTTGTTCAATTACTGAAACATCCTGGCATGAATCTTAACTCCAACCGAATTTTCCTTCATTTCCATTAACTTTCTGCACTATTGAATTTTGCATCAGCTTACCGATTACGCTAATCAACGAAAGTATTGTCGTTTTACTCAAGAAAGTTATGAAAGATCCTCGACCTCTACTATCTGGATACTCGTCGTGTGTCTTTTCACTCTTTTCAATCGCTAGAACAACGTCGTTTTCAAGTAGTTTATCGTATATTTTGGAAGATCTGCTATTTGAAAACAAACAGAAAGCTTCTGTTGCTTTCAAGTACGCATCAGAGTTAGTTTCGTGTCGTTTGATATTTCGATAACCATTTCCACTTTTCCACAATGGCCTACTTCCCCATCCATGAGCGAACGGATTTTTTTTCATTCATCTAAAGCGGCAAAAGTCGTACAGATCGAGCAGAACAGTTGACCTCTGTTTTTGCAATACGAATTCCAGATTCGTTTTTCACCTTTCTCTTTTTTTATAAACGCGTTCTTTGTTAATTAGAAGGTCTACTACGTTTCTCGGCTCAATTTTTGGTTGAGTTGGGTGAAGTTTTACCATTTACAAAATTAAATCTTCAGTTACGATTTTTGGAACGTGAAAAGCATCTTTATCAATTTCATTCACCTGGGCCTGTTTAGCTTCATCTATCTTATTTTGCTCAGTAACGTCCTCAGTTTGCTTCATTTGGAACTGCTCAGTTTCGTTATTTTAAACTTTTTCAATGTCATTTTTGGCATTATTACTATTCAATAGCGAGCCAACTGTTAACGTTAATTCACAATCTGGCTTGGTTTCTTTGGTCGTTTACCAGGATCCATTATCAGCTGCTTCATATACATATTTATTATATAATTTGTATCATACTTTGGACATACAGTTATTCATGAAAACAGTAATCAGTTTCAATTCATATTAGTCTCACTGCGGTAAAAGTTAAACTGAGGATACGATTTATGAAATTATAATATCGGTATATCAGCAACTTATAAAGCTTGAATTTAAAAGCTACAAAATTTGTAATTCTATATAATTAAACTCAATTTAATTCGGTTTTCTTTTCATGAAGCTTAGGGATCCAAAATTTAAATAATTCAAACTTCATGGTCCATATTTGCCTCATGCTAATAATATTTCCATTAAAAAAATCTGACCCTAAATCGCACCCTGCTGGGTGGAATTCAGGATCAGATCATGAATCAGAATCGGAATCATTTCTCCATTTTTTGACCGGATTTACGGTCAAAATTAAGGTTGGATTTAGGATCGGATTTTTTAAACAGACTTCATAATGTCATGCAAATTCAGTGTAAATTATTCATAATTTTTTACAGTAATTTTAACTTCTTCAGTAATCGTCATTAATTCTTTGCTAACCCTGGTCAAAAATATTTTAACAAAAAAACTGATCTTAAAATCATGCTAAGGACAGTTTATTAAAAAATATTATAAATTACCACGTTCATTTTCAAATCCTAAAGATATAGTACTTTTTAATTTTAGACGGACACCAGTTTAGATGACCATAATGAAGACTTTCAATTTTGTATTCTCCAAATTTTAATTTCTTAATTCAGAACACAAAATAAATAGAAAATCTTTTATTTTTCTACATTTTGTGAGATTAAAAATTTTCAAAATAAAAAATCAATTATTAATATGATATAACCTCTATTGATTAGAACTAATCATTACAAAATTTTCAATTTTAGTTTAAACAATCATGCCCTGAAAAAGTTCACAAGTTTATTTTTTATGTAAGAACCAAACTGTGCAACATTTAGAAAAATAATTCTATACTTTTATTCGATAGTGTAAAAAATCTATCAAATAAGTCTAATACAAAATAATTGAATGAAAGTCTACTGAAACGATCCCGTTAAAATGGGTTAAATTATATCCTTATGTCATGAACACAATTATTATTCTACTGTTTTTGAAAATTCCATATTAAATTTAAACTTCTTGTTTATTCTGAAAATATTGAGAGAGCTGGATGAGTATTTTAATACAAACAAGTCTCGGTTGAGAAAGATTTATTTCGTTGATTTTTACCTTCAAAGCTTTAGTTTTTAACTAGTTGTTTTGTCAAACTCTGTAAAATTGTTTGCAAAACTTCACCCTTGCAACATATATCTGTAATATTATATTTACACTCACGTAGTTGAGAGGTTATATTTCTAACAATTGATGCAAATATTTTTCCTCAAACACTTTAAAATTGTTCGGTTAATTTTGTGAGATGAGAAATCTATTTATTTCACGTATTATTAAGCTTTTGGACTATTGTAGCTTTTGAGTCAATAAATGAAAGGAACATGTAAAATCCGGTCTGAAAAAAACATTATCAATTAATAATCAGCTGATACAGCAGTATAGGTGACTGACAAAAAAATTTCTATCGATCATATATCACTGCTAGCAATAGAAAATCTACACGCGTACACGAGCGCGTTTATGAATTCCAAGGAAGAAAATTTTTGGTGCTCACGGAGCCACACCAACGCAAATAAAGTTTGAAAGAAAAGAGCGATTGGGATAAAATGCAGATTAAAAATTTTGATTTTCGCATAGCTTCAGAAAATATACTTAGATTTACAGACATATATTATTATATTGACTAATGGAGTTGAGAATGACCGCCAATTATATGACGAGAGCTTGCACAATCCTCATCTTTTTTTTTCATTGGACGAAAACCTGTTAGATGTATTGATGAAGAATTTGATTAAAAACGTAACTAATGAATATTCAAGTGCTTTTCTGGATTTTATAATACATATATCCTATGGTCGTTATCTCATAGATTCTACGCCGTAACTCGGACATCTAAAATATTTACATTTCATTAGTCAGTTTCAAGGAAAAAAATTTTACTATTTAATTCGTTAAAACTGATATCACAATTTCTATAATGTTTTTATGTAGTGTTCATCATAACGGCCTATTTGAAACTTTGAAGAACTCACAAATTCTACAAAATATCTTAAAAGAAAGGGAAAAAAATTTCCTCCACCTAAACCAACGGGACTCGAAGAAATTTTCAATCACTGTCACGTTAACTCCCAAAGATACGGTTGAAAATGTGTGATTTTCTACTTTTAAACAGAGAAAAATAATGTGAATTTGTATAAATAATGGCAGAGTTATAAATTATTACATACATGCCCAAAACACGGTTTTTCGATCATAAATTAAGTCATAGTGACTAAAGATTTACTGCTGTCTCGTTGGCTCAGCAAGTGACTAACTTAATTGTTAAAAGATTTTTTCAATTCTTCTTCAGATAAAGATTATATTTATTTTCCAAGTAACGCCTTTTTTGCAATTGCCATCAATTTAAAGGCAGCTTTATCATTGCTTACAATTTTGAATCGACAATTCAACATTTTCAATTAATTACATTCCTATAGTTTTGGTGCACGGAGGATGATATTATTCTACAGATAAAAAGAAATGAATCTGCAGAAACAAATAATTTTCTTTGTTCAAAACTGCGATCTATCGTTGAACACAGTATATATTTTCTTTTTACTAAGTTTAAAAAAGGTTTACCACATGAACTATGATATCAATAAAACAATTAATACATACTTTGGTTTGAAAATTTAACTACGTTAAAAAAAACAATAATGTTAGAACTGATTTAATTTATTTATATTTAAAAAACAGAATAGAAATACAAAATTTATTCTACTATTCAAGAGAAATTACATGGATATGTGCGTTTCTGAGTTACACTTCGGCTGTCAAAACTTTATAGGCATACTAACCCCCTGACCCTCCCACACAACAATCTCTTTCAACACAGTCAACCATATACACTAACTTCCTTTCTTCATACACACACGTGCACTCAAACGCACACAAAGAACTCTTAACACAACCCCCACATTCGCACACATCACCCACCCCTTCTCACTCTCCTACACCGATACCCACCCTTTTCATTTACAGTTATACTCTCTGACTCATCCTCACACATAAAACGAACTATCTTCACACCGTTCACACAACAAATACCCCCACCCCCCTGTCTCACACATGCTCCCATACAAAAACACATGATTTCTTTTGTTCATATATAGTCACACACGAATAACACTACAGTTGTGAAGAAGTATATACTAGTAGGTATCGTTAACAAATTTTGATCAAAATCACATCAAGAATTGTTCCCCGAAGTTATAGCGAATTCGACCTGAAGGCCTTTCACTCATATTTTATGCGAGATCCTGTATTTCTAAACTTTTTCTTGTACTTATTTTTCAATGTAACATTACAAACTATGACTATAGACGACATGTTTTATGAACCAAATGTAATGTAGGAATTAATGTACACCAATACAATAAGTTTTTATATGAACCTACAAAATATATTCAATAAATATTATGTTGATAATGTTATGAAATTAACATCAAGGCATCATACACAAAGTGAAATTCTAAATTAAATTTATAAAAATATTTAAAAAATTGAACTAATAATGTTAACGTCATTAGCGTACATAATTCATCTTATAAAAAAATATGAAATCAAAGAAAGACGCAAAACTTTCTTTTTTGACACGTGTATAATTAATATTAGCTTACCTTAAGATTCTAAGGTAATTGTATAACATAAAATGTACATAGGATATATGTTTCTAGAAATTCACCTCAACAGAATTAATTCGATGCGTAAGCAAAATGTTTGTAAGCCCCTCTTCGAAGCGTCGAAACGTGTCTTAGCAACAATTCTATATAATAATGAAATCTCATAAAAACTCCTTCCAAATCTCTTGAAATATTTAAAACAGTGAATGAAGGCTCTTAGAATATTATCTCCTTCAGGGAGCTTTGCGATAGTTTCATAACATCTGAGAGGGAATGTCCACCAATCAATGACGAAAATGTGAAAAAATAACTGGGGGCACGAAAAACTTCTCCGATGCAAGACCAGATGGTATCAAGAACTTCTAGCGGAATAGATTTACTTGTTAGAAACCAACATCTGGATTCCACAGTAGCTGGTGTTAGGAAGTATTATAACTCCTATCAAAGAAAGGCGAGTTGTTCAACTTCAGAAGCTACAGACCAATAACTTGTTTGAACACGCTATATAAGATCTTTACAGCTATACTGAACGATAAGGTTTCCCGCACAGTTGGAATCGTGTGGGGAGCTATTTACGGAAACGTGGGTGAAAAAGAGGTATATTAGACTGTCGGAAGAACCTACCAATCGACAGGAGTATCTACAAAGAAGCTGCATTCTTTAATCGCAATCTGTCGATGGCCTGGATTGATACCTGAATGGCTTTCGATTCAACTTCGCATAGACTTATCATCTGTCTGTTGGAAAGCTTGAAGATTTATCCACACATAGTGGGATGCATAGAGAAATTGATGCTCCCTTGGAAAACCATATTTATTACCTCATCTGGAAAACATCGTGTGATAACTTACGTCTTTTAGGCGTCTTTTAGGTTGACACTATCAGCCCTACCGTCTTTTAAATTACTCTACTGCCACTATCTCTCCTACTGCGAAATTCTCGTGCCCCTATTTGCCGCCCCTGCTTTGCGCTATTTGTTTGATGTGACTCCATGGACTAAGAACGAGTGGACGGCCCTCGACATCACCACAAGTAAACTCATGAATATGCAGGAGAGCTTGCACATTAACTAGACCGTTCCGCGTTAATACATCCCTCGTCGTAAAGGCTTGCGCGGACTTTGAGATCTCTAGCGTCTTTAGGAACAAATTATCCTCGGCGCAGCTGACATTGTGTCAAGTTAAAGAAATGCTCTCCTAAAAGTGGTCAGAAATAACATAATGATTGATGACGCAGCGTTTCTTTACAAAGCCGCGGAGCAAGTAACGAAGTGCAGTAACGAAATTTCATTATTCCATCTAAATGCCTCAATTTTAAAAGCCTAGGTTGAGAAAGCAGAGGTCAGCAACTTCCTCGTACATCTCCGCAATATGAAGATATACGAAAACTTTCGAGATGAATTAAAATTTTAGTTCTTCTCGATGGAGCTAACGTCATGCACATTCTGTATACACAGGACACATTATATTTGGATATCCAACTCACGCGGGCACGACGTACGTTTAAAGACAAAATGCAGCCCATACAATGCTTTGCTACCATCTTTGTCACTCTCAAATTGTTGATCGCGATCCTGCTCTGCCGAGTGTCTTGATACTAGTCTTCATTACACAGTCAAGACTGGACATCGTTCTTCAAAATATTTTCATTTCTTAAAGTGTTTTAATTGTGCAATTTAAGAACCACAAATCATGAACCTTGGTGTTCATTTAAATGAAATGAAAATTTGGAAAAACTTTCTAAATTAGGAAGTGATTCTTTCATTTATAATTCATAACTATAATAATTATAATCAATAATTCAATTTCGACGGAAAGTCAATGATTTTTCTCATGCGATCAATTTCTCCGAATCGTATATGTCCACAAATCACCGCTCGAATACTTCTCGCCTCATTCTCATGTACATATATTTCAAATATTTTATTTTGAAATTCTACCTGATTTCAAAGGCCTCGTGTCATTGGGTCGACTAATAATATGCTCACAAGTTGCAATAAGTTCTATTCAAATTAATTAATTTCAAACAGATTGATTTATTACGTGAATTTTAGGTATTATGAATTTTTTGGAAAATAATAATAGCTTCGACTACTATTTACACAATAAAATAACATTAAGTAATTGAAAGTATAATAGTGGCAAATCGTGATAATTGATAATTATTCAGGGTCGCCTTTCCTGTAATGAAAATGAATACATACGTCAATCATTATAAGACTATAATTATTGGCCCCCTAAAATATTTTTATTAGGAAATAAAAATTAACTTTTTTTATCTGTTTCTGGAAAAACTGCCTGGAATAATATCGTTTACATTTACTAATCTGAAACTCTTTGAGATCGTATTACGGCGGCCTAAGGGGCATTCCTCCTTTTCTTGTCGGGTCATTTCTTCAACTGAGCCGCTGTCCATGTTTATTTTCACCCGCTTTTCAACCGTAAATTTTACCATATATATTCCACAAAGAATTCGATTACGCACTACTATTGCAAAGACATCACCAGTGGATGTTGTTACTACCATTTGTTCTTCGGTTGGCACGGGCCCTAAGTCAAAATTGTTAACTCTCACTTGAATCGATTTATTGGCAGGAAAAGTGTATTTTCGTATTTCAAACAACCGGTGCGGATTCTTGCG
>JAABKJ010010332.1:0-10993 GCA_011634705.1 Andricus grossulariae
AAATCGTTTATTAATTTTATGTATTTTCTTATGATGTAACAAAAAGTAAACTTGAAAAACATTTTTTCAATAACTTTGATCAAAGTTTTACTGTTGTTTATGCGATGATGTATAATTTCGGGTTACACATTTCTCCTAGTCATTCAAGAATTCAAGAATTGAAGCCATTCAGAGAATTCAAGGAATTCAGAGAATTTGAGGAATACAGAGAATTTAAGGAATTCAGAGAATTTAAGGAATTCAGAGAATTCAAGGGATTTAGAGAATTCAAGGGATTTAGAGAATTCAAGGCATTCAGCAAATTCAAGGCATTCAGTGAATTGAAGGAATTTAGCAAATTCAAGGAATTTAGAGTATTCAGGGAATTCATCAAATTCAAGTTATTATAAGAATTTCAGGAATTAAAACCATTCTGTAAATTCTCAGGATTTTGAATCCTTTGCATTCATAGAATTCTTAAAATGCCTTGGATCATCTAAATTCCTTTAAAATTCTCTTAATATCCTCAATTCTCAAAATGTCTCAAAATCTATGAATTCCTTGAATTCCTTCACTTCTCTAAATTCTTTCAACTCCATGAATCTCTGGAATTCTCTAAATTCCTTGAATTCTCCAAATTCGTTGAATTTTCTGAATTCCGTGAATTTGCTGAATGCCTCGAATTCTCTTATTCCCTTCAATTCTCTGAATCCCTTGGATTCTTTGAATCCCTTGAATTCGCTAAATTCTTTAAATTCTCTGAATTTCTTGAATTATCTGCATTCCTTGAATTCTCTGAATTGCTTGAATTCTTGAATTCTTAAATTGCTGAAGGTCTGAGAGAAATGAGTAACCCGTCATTATACATCATCATATATACAACAGTAAAACCTCGAAAAAATGTTTTTCAAGTTTACTTTTCGTCACATCATAAGAAAATACATAAAATTAATAAACGATTTTGTGAAATCAAATACAGATGTGACGTTTTATATAGCAGGCGTAAAGTTTTATGTAGCGGGCGTAAAGTTTCATGTCGGCCCGGCGCCGGAGTGCACATGTGCGAACGTCAATGGACTGGAAGCGTCCACATTACGCCTGCTTTACGTGCATGCAATGGCGCATTTTCAAGGGTGGTCGGACAAAAAGAGATTTTCATATATCTGTAATAATTTGGAAGAAATAATTTTATAAAAATAATATTAAAAATATTTATACAATAACTTTTAAAGTTTTGGTATGCTCCATTCCACCAGGTTTGAATAATTTTGACTGTTCGCAATTTATTATACGTAGATATGAAGGAACACCCTCGTATAAGCCCTCACGTAAGGACATAAACGTGCGCAGTTGAGCAAGTGACATCTGTGCAGGTGCACAGTTAGGCAAGTGACAGCTGTGCATCTGCACAGTTTGGCAAGTGACATTTATGCACGTGCACAGTTGGGAAAGTGGCATCTGTGCACGTGTACAGTCAGGAATGTGACATCTGTGCACATCTAAGTTCGCAGGAGCCCATCTGTGTACGTCGAAATTTCGACGTGCAGAGTTGTCACTTGGAAAACTGTGCATGTGCACAGATGGCACGTGCTCAGTCGGCACGTGCATAGTTGTCCGCCTGACCAAAGACGTGCACAGTTGTCCGTCTAGCCATCGTCGTGCACAGTTGGGCACGTGCAGAGTTGACCCCATCCCCTGGAAGTATATCAGACAGGCGGCAGACAAGTAAGCAGTGGTAACGTCGGCGCTGAACAGGCTCATGGCAAATGTTTACAAGCGAAGACCATGCAAAAGGCGGCTGCTTGTGTCAGTATATGAATTCCTAATCCTTTGTGAAAGCGAAATCTGGGCTGATGCGCTAAAATTAAAAAGGTACGGACACCGGATGACAACAGTACAGAAGCCAGGAGCGCAAAAAATTATTTAATCCTACCCTTCAGATTGGAAGTCATTTGTATTGGTCATTTCGGGGTTGATCTGAAAAGTTTTGGTGGCATTTGAGAAAAAACGGATCTTCGAGACATCTCAGGATGTTATGAAGACAACCGCAAAAGCAGAAGCCAGAAGTATAACGAAAGAGCGATGGCAACGACAGTGGGAGACTACACCTTCTTCGTGTACTGTGGCTGGTACGAACCATAAAGAAGATTCGAAATGAAAGTCGGCAGCATCACGCCTGAAAACATAGTTGGCGTGATGCTGAAAGCGCAAATTAATTGACTTAAGTAGAAGCCTACGTAAAATTAGTGCTACAACAAAAGAAGAGAGAAGGACAGCAGAGAAATGCTTCAGCAGAGACTTCGAGCAAGTCACAATAGAAGGTCCAAGCTCAACCAAGTTGTCGAGGGCCAGAGAATCCGATGTGTGATATTATCGCGTTGCTGAGGACAATGCGTACATGTGGTTAGGACACAAAAGTGACCACGACCATGCAGAATATCCGGTAAAACCCCAGAGACCAGCAGACACTTCTACAGTGAAGAACGCAGCACTCCCTGCAGTAATGCGAAAGCGGTTCCGCAGGGAATTTTGCCGAAAAGAAAGAGTGATGTTTTTTAGTAGGTAAAAGATGGAAAAAGAACATCTCCATCACTATAAACGTCAAAATCCCCACACCACCGAGAAATGCGGACCTTTCTCGTGTGTCTGACCTCAGATTTTTTTACCATTCCAATAAAAAAAAAGTATAATTGAGTATGAGGTGTACATACAATTATCAGCGATTATTATAATCCAAGTTTTTGTAATGAAGAACAACAAAAATCCACCAAGATTTTTACATTGCATACCTAGTTCTTGCACAATTTTTTCTTTTATAAACCTTTTACATATAGCATACGTGCACCTCCTAGTATTTCTGTAAGTATACATCTCACGTCCTCGTAGGGTACATCATCAACGGTCCAGTTGATTCCATAGTAGTTGTGTTATCCATGCATATTCGCTTCTGTATTTTCTTGTTAGTGAACTCCAGCTGCAAGGTAGTTCGAAGAGGAAGACTATTGGTTAAGCTTCTTCCTCGGTTTAGGGAGGGGGAGAGTATGGCTAGCTGCTTGCAAATGAAGTTATTGTAGTTCTTATTGGAGCCTTGAACATCCACAACGAAGTCTATCTTGACTAGAACTGAGTTTTCAAGGAACTGGTCATACTCTCCCCTGAATAAGACGCTCAACAAATAGTCTTCCTCTTCTAACCACCTTGCAGCTGGAGTTCATTACCAAGATGATACAGGAGCGAAAATGCAGGGATAGCACATAACTACCATGGAATCAACTGGACTGCTGGTAAAGTACCCTAGGAGGAAGTAAGATGTAGAGAAATACTGGGAGGTGCACGTATAGTATATGTTAAGGGTTTAGAAAAAAAGATTATCAGGAAAATATGTACGCAATGTTCAAAATATGGAGGATTTTTGTCGTCCTTTATTACTAAAACTTGAATCAGAATCATCGCTAATGACTGTATATACACATCATACTCGATTATACCGGGTAGCGAAGAAGTATGGAAACCCCTAAAAATCTCTGCGATTTGGTAAAAAAAAACCAAGTTCATGCCCTAGTAACTTTCAATGCGGAATCCAATGGTTACCTTAGATTTGACCTTGAACCTGATTTTTGATGTTTTTTTAAGATCAGCCTCGTTTTTTTCAAATGGGAACCCCTATTTTTGGTTTCAGAATCTGAAACAGAGGTAAATTTTACGTTCGGATATGTGTTCAGGTCAAGGATTAACGTGACCTCTACAGGTCAAAAAAAGGCCAAAGTACGCTCTTATGTGCCTCGTAGGAATCTCGTAGAATCAATGAAAAAATTAACCGAGGTCATACCTCAAAATAACCTTGAATGTGAGGTTCAAGGTCAAATCCAAAGTCAGCATTAGATTCCTCGTTGAAGGTTGCCCAAGGTATCACCTTGGTTTTTTTCAACAAACCTCAGAGATTTCTAGGAGTTTCAATAGTAATTGAGCAGTTAATAATGCTATAATTCGAAGAAATTATATTATCAATCCACCAAATTGGTATATGACGAAAAATGTACTGAAAAATGTATGTGAAGTTGCTACTAATACAATCGAAGATTTCTATAATGAATTTATATTTATATTAAGCGAATAGAACTGTACGAATTTAATTCTTAGTCACTATCCTGTTAGTTTAAGTCAATCTTTAATATAACTTTGAATTTAATTAGTGATAATCTATTATACATTAGTTATAAGCAAATGTAACTAGTTGAATGTTAATTTAATTAGTTTATTTTCTGTATTGCCTACCGATTATACATCTTCTTTACCGGTTGATGGTAAATCTGTATTACCGAATGATAGTAACTACCTGATGTCCGTAAATTAGCATAGAACAAAACCTTGTCCACATTGTTTGCAAATCTGAAAAAATTAGGATGTATGCGAAAAATTCACGCAGATGTATCTTGTTGTCAATCAGTACTGTGTATTTTTTCAGACTTTTCCCATGATCAATTTAGCTAAAAACCTTTGAAATATGTCTTGGATATTTTTAAATTCTACATTTCTCGAGAAGATGAAAATCAGATACTTAGTGCACTTATGAGGCTTCTGAGGACAGCGAAACTTTCGAAAAATGACTTGATCATCCTAAAATTCTGTTGAAAGCTCAAATTTCTCAAGAAACATGAATTTGAGATACCAAGTGCACTTGTAAAACTTTTCAGGATGCTGGGGGCTTTAGAAAATGTCTTAGTCATTATAAAATTCTGTTTAAAGCTCAGACTGCTTAAAGAAGATGACAATGAATAACTTTCCTTTTTGAATTTAGTTTTGAAGCTCAATTTTCTCAAGGATAATGAGTTTCAAATACCTAGTGCACTTGCAAGAATTTTCTAGACAGCTGGAACTTGTGCAAATGTCTCTATAATCTGCATGTCGGATAGAAACTGTTTAGTCCTGGAAGAAAGTGAGTTTCAAATAAATTTATTGTGCAAAAACTTCTTTTCACACCTTAAAAAAATCTATAGTCTGCAGACTTTTTGGCACTCATAGTTAAATACTGGGAAACGCTCATAAGCCATAGTTACTAGTTAGCCAGTTATTGTATATTAGTGAAATAATTCGTACAATGGCTTAAAAGTTCAGCCATGGTTTACCATAGTTGGAGAAATTTCACAATAATTGGCATTTCGAGCTTAATTTGAAATTTATTTATTCAATATAATCAATAAATATCCAAAAAATATAATTTTATGTATTTCTCCACATTCTACAATATGAATAATTAAAATTAGAATGTATTGAAACAAAATATCAGAAATTGCAAGAAGTACCAGGCCTAAAAGTAGTGCATTGGGGCTCCCATGAAGTGTACTGAACTTAAAATCGATTGATATGTAGCTGGGTAACCTGCGCGATCAAAGCAGGCCTAAAAAGATTATTATCTGCAGAGTTTTCAAATTTTTTAGAATTTTTTCTACTTTTGGGGATGTTTAGAGCCTTGACAGTGTTTGACAGATTTTATGATACTATTCTGCATGAGATAATTATTTTTTTAATATACCCCTGTAATTAACTTATATTTTCTTTACCCATGGAAACATCAAAAATAATTTTCTGGCACGTGCAGGCTTTCTTGGAATCTATATTCTGAAATTTGATTATTTGGTTTAATATGAATTTTGGTTGGTTGAAAATTCTACCATTTGCTTAAAAAATTATATTTTTTAGTTGAAAATTCATATTTTCGGGTGTAAAAGTTAACCGTTTTCTAAAATATTCCACATTTTTTTAATGGAAACTGCATCCTTTTGTTAAAAATGTATCTCTCCTGGCCGAAAATTAATCTTTTTCGCTTCAAAATTATATATGATATTGACCACAGGATAAGGACCAAAAAGAAAATCATTTTTGATACATGATAGAAAATATACTAGCATACTTGATAGAGGCAAAAGTGAATCTTTAACATTCTAAATTTAGAGAAACTCTTTCTTAATTTAGACAAACTTATATGACGTATGATATGTTTCGTTATCAGTTTTATTTGCTTTACGTGTGGCTGATAGTTAAAAACATATGTATAAAGAGCATAGTATCCTCTAAAATTAGGTCATTGTATTCATCTTTAAAACTCATCAATTAATAAGATTATGCAGTATAGTTAAGATTTTTCAATCTATTTAACAAATAGGGGAATATATTTCAGAAGAACAAATAAGATAAGGATTAGTATATCTATTTAAATATGCTGCAGAATATTAACTAGTTTTACTAAGATCGCGAATAGTTCGATACTTCAGTTCTTTAGCTAGAAAAAAATGAGGGTTGCTGGAATCATGGTCATTGCTTTATTGGTTCTCAATAATTATATCGGTAAGTATACGATTTCTTATAGTCGACGCCTAAATGATTACACTATTCGCCTCTATGTTGCTCTTCAATTATCTTCAAAATTATTATTTACAAGTCTGCCCTAATCTATATCGACGCCTTCATTCAATATGAGTATATGTGCTGACAGCGCCGTGTATGAGACTATGCGCTGTGTATAAGCATAGGGAATAGTCAGCACATAGACTCATATTGAATATAGGCGTCGATATATAGGCCTGTAAAGGAAAAAAATAATGAAAATGGGAAGAATTTAATTTCGAAGTATAAAAATAAAAGATAAGATTTTAACTAAGAAAGATGGGGTTTCAACCAAATAGTTTAGGCGCCGATCCAGATACTGGAAAGTGAATTTTGTCCTCGAATACGGTTCTAGAGAAGGCATCAATTCTGAGCGTCTACTTGTCAAATTTAGCGCCCATTTTATATCATGTCGTTGAGTACAGATACTCTTGTAGCCTATATCAATGTTACATTGTATTTTCAACAATAACAGTGTCACTCTTGCCAATGTAGATTCCCAACTATGTAATTCCTCCAGCCAATTAGGATCTCGGATGCTCTCATGAATGCAAGAGACATAATCTTATTGTGAATAACCATTTTAGGTGAACAGGAAGCGAAATAAGGGCGCAGTCCCATTGAGGTATACTAGCAGACCAGGAGAATAGTTCTTACCAATGATGTGGTTCTTAGAGTATTTGCAATAACCTCATTGGTCAAAGCTATTCCACTATTCTACTCATCTAACACCATGTTCTCAATGGGACTGGGCCTTCAGCTGATTGTGAGATTTGCGAGTAATGTGTTTACGTTTTGCGAGTTAGGGTGCAGTCCCATGGAGGTAGATTAGTGGAAGGGCGAAACAGTTTTGACCAATGAGGTGCATGCATAAGCTTTAGCAGTTACCTCATTGGTCAAAACCGTTCCAGTAATCTACCATTGTCCTCCAGGAGACTGCGCTCTCAGCTGATTTGCAAGATTTGAGAGTAATATGCTTACGTTTTGCGAGTTAGGGCGCAGACCCATAGAGGTATATTAGTGGAATAGTGGAAGAGCTTTGACCAATGAGGTGCCTGCACAACCTCTAGCAGTTACCTCATTGGTCAAAAGAATTCCACTATTCTACTACCATGTCCACCAGGGGACTGCGCCCTTAGCTGATTGCAAGATTAGCGAGTGATACGCTTACGTTTTGCGAGTTAGGGCGCAGTCCCATGGAGGTAGATTAGTGGAATGGTGGAACAGTCTTGACCAATGAGGTGCATGCACAAGCTCTAGCAGTTACCTCATCAGTCAAAACTATTTCACTATTCCACTAGTCTACCACTATGTCCTCCAGGGGACTGAGCCCTCAGCTGATTGCAAGATTTGCGAGTAATATGCTTACGTTTTGCGAGTTAGGGCACAGTCACATGGAGGTAGATTGGTGGAATGATGGAACAGTTTTGACTAATGAGCTGTCCGCACAAGCTCTAGCAGTCACCTTATTGGTCAAAATTGTTCCACTATTCTACAAGTTTACCTCCATGTGACTGCACTCTTGGACTTTTACGATTCTTTTGGTCACAATAGCTAAGTTTTGAAAACTTGAAATATTTTTAATGGAATCTAAGTATCACAGAGAACATGAATAATGGTATGTCTTTTATTTCTGCATTCTGGCTATTTTAATGCGACTTTAGTTTATTAGTAATTTTAGTATTGAATTTCAGTGGAAGGTATGCTTCATATCGAATATACATACAATTACCTCATACGTTAGTAAATACACGCGTACCTAAATAAACATTGATCTGATGTTTTTCGAAACAAATTCAAGAATAATATGAAGTTCAATGTTTCTATTACTGAGATAGAACTAAGGATGAATTTTTTCAATTTTCTTCATTCTTGGCCTTGTTATAAAAAAATATGTTCACCTGTATGTAATTGCATGAATTAAAAGAAAATGAGGTTGAAAAATCCGAAGATAGTGCGTTTCAAAAATGGAAAAATTAGTTCAATTAAAAAAAACTACTAACGTAAAAGTCCGAAAATATCTGTAAGAAGAAGTAAAAAACTTAGGGGAAAGCTTACTATTTTGGAATTCATCAACATTTTTAAAAACAATAAAAGTGTTGACTGCATTGGATAGACATTTAATTGAAAGACTTCAATGTCAGTATTATTTAACTATATATTATTTCAATTGTTTCATTGAAAAAAGATTGTTAAGCTACCTAGCACGAAATACGTATTATCATTCAAGAATCATAAATATATTACGAAATATCATAATTCAGGATGGCCGCTGGACATAGAAATAGGCGGGAATTTTTTGAGACTAGGAAATGACAGAAAATTTATTTTTTGAACGGGATTTGTACAAGTTTTTAGAAAAAAATCTATCCAATCACTTGAAATATCACAAATATCATATCACAAGATATATAATGCAATTTGAAATAAGTTTTATCCAAACTTTTTTTTAAATGCCAAATTGAATTGTTAACTTATTCAGTTATGAAATCATTCAGTTCACAATGTATAATTCTAAAATCTCTTACTATCAAAATTTTCCATTTTAGTTCTTCATTTTTCAGAATACATTTTCAATTAAAAGAATTTTAAAATGCTGTTTTGAAGAAATACAAAATAAAAGATAATTCGCTTTTGCAATCAAAATTTTCGAGAAAAAAACATTTCTAAATCTTTTAAAATGAAACAATTTACAGACTTTGCCGTTGAAAATTGAACTGTTTCAATTCCAAAGCCTTAGTAGTAATGAAGTGTAAGCTTCCGATTAAAACTTCATACACTATCTGTTGTTCCATTTAAAATATAACATTTTTAACGAATTCAATTTGAAAATTTGTAACCAAGAAAAAGCACAATTTTTGAATAGTCAGCAATATTTGACTGTTTATTTAAAATGAACAATTGTAAATTAAATATTCACAACTCAACAGTTTGGAACTGAATTGTTTGAAATAGCAAGCCTTGAATAGTTGAAATTTCAGAGAGCTGAACTTAAACTTTGAACATCACAATGTTAATTTTAATTGTTCGAATGCAAACAATTGTTACTTGTAAGTGAAAATATTGAATTTTGATGTGTAAATACAGATAAAAATGTATTCATTTCGAAAAAATTTGAGTGAGTTGAGATATTTAGAAGTTTTTAAATACATTTTTGAAGCTTTTAAGGATTTTAAAAGGCTTCAAGATAATATGAAAATTGACTTAAAATTCCTGGGATAATTTAAAACTTGGAAACATCTCAAAAAATGTAAAACAAAATCGACGTGAATAAAATAATTCCTAAAGGGTCTCTGAAATAGAGATACTATTTTTGGGGACTAGTTTAGTTATTTATGGGAAGAACTTATTAAATTTCATTATATTTATTTTGAAATTAGATTCAATCTAATTCCATCTTTCATCTTCGAACGAAAGCAGTTTCTTATTTTCATACATTAATTTCAACTGAATATTTAAAAAGATTTCAGAAGATTTCCAAAATTGTAAAAATAATAGTCTGAAAGATCTGAAGGCAATTTTTTTAATTTAGCAGGATTTATTAGAAGGTTTATAAAAAAATCGAATCATTTTGAGAGATATTTAGAAGTTCTTAAAAATTTTCAGAAATAATTTAAAATTTGGAAAAATTCAAAAAAATGTAAAATCAAATGTTCCTGGAATAATTTAAATAAATTTTTCATTTACAAAATACGGTTTTAAGCGATCCTTTTGAATGATTCAAAAAAATATATAACAATTGAACAATTATTATTATAATTTTCAACAAATTTGTTTATTCATTCTCCAATTTGAATCATTGAGAATGATAACATGCATTTATAATTAATAAAAATTTTGATTGACTAAAACGATTACTTCAAACAAATAATTTTTTAAGAAGAAAAAATCGGCCTCAGCCCGGATTTGAACCAAAAATATGAATATCGCAAAGATTGGAAATAGACGCCTAAATTTTGGTATTTGAAACAATATTTTTATAGTTTATGCTTGACATCTGAAATTCTATGAATATTTTTTACTTTTTAATTAATGATTATACCATGATATATAAGACGCAGCCTGTAAATGTAAAAACATGGTACCTATTTAAATATTTGTTAATTATGTTTATTAGACTCATGATTAACATGATTATAAAATTTACAATACAAATTTGAAGCGAAGAAATAACTTTATAATTATTACCATACAAATAAAAAAATAGTTAAGCTTTCGAACAAACGAGAGGATTCTTTAACAAAATACTTGAATTTTTAACCAAATGATCGAATTTTTCAAAGAAAAATTATAACTTTCAATCACAAAAAGTTCCTTTTCATATAAATAACTGTATCTTTGGGCCAAAAAGATGAATTTTTTAGAAGATATTTGAATTTTCAACGAAGAAAGATGAAGTTCCTTCCAAGTAAATTTCCACAGAAAAGATTAATTTCAAACCAAGAGGGACCAATTTTCTATTCAAAAAGACGAAATGCCAACAAAACAGTTAATTTTAGACAAAAATTATTTTTCAACAAAATCGTTCAATTTTCAACCTACTAGATTACACAGGTTTACAAAAAAAAAGGTGAGGACTATTTGACAAGACCACTTTATCCTTATGTATTTTGACGCGCTGAATACGAAT
>JAABKJ010010333.1:0-10993 GCA_011634705.1 Andricus grossulariae
GCTTCGATCGTCCTGCGAGCATTGCCGCTCGTCGCATAAAGTCCCTCATTATGCACCTCGGCGTATAATATACTATTATGTGAAGACGCTGCATTTACAAGTTTTGTTGCGACATTGTAGAGTATCGTAATGTTGTACATTACGATACAGCGGACTGTAATGTGAAGAGTGATTACATTACGATACTCTACGCTGTCGCGTAAACGCGTTTTTATACGACAGCGTAGAGTATCGTAATGTTGTACATTACGATACAGCGGACGATCACTCTTCACATCACCCGCATAAAAGCGGGTTTATGCACCGGAGTCACATAAAATTAATTATTGCACATATATTAGTATTTTTAATTAATGATTATCCACTGTAAGGAGGTTACCCCTACTTTATTTTATCGTTTACAATAAAAAAATCCTTTTCAATCAGAATCACTTTTCAAATTACGTTTTAAATGTTCCAATATTTAGAAAAAGTGGAGCAATTTCACTGCACCTTCTTGGAAATTCAAAGTGAAGTAAACTTCAGTAAGCTGCGAGCCAAAGCTTCAGTCACGTTTTTCCTTACTGACGCTCTTTAATTTTTTTATACTTTCATGATATTGTAAATTAATCTTTCTCGAAGAAAGGTTTAGAATTGAATCATGAGAACGTTTATTGAATGTGGAAGGTGTAATTTTGAATTTTTTTAGACATTTACTTACAAGGGGAAGCAGCAACCTTAGGAATTTTCATAGAATTTATACGCCTCACTCATTACCAAATTTTTGATATGCTGAAATAATAAAACGGTTAGATCAGGCGGTAGCAGTCCAAGTTTGTAACCGGAAAGTCTGGGCTCAATACCTGCTGCCGGTATTTATTACGATTCTTTTTTTTTAAATTGCAATTTACTATTTAATGTATTCAAAACAAGTTGAATTATTTATTTTAATCAATATTTTATATAATGAATATTTAAATATAGAGAAATAGTACAATAAAATGGGTATGATTGAAAAATCCCCCCCCCAAGAAAACAAATTTGCCGGCATAGATCCTCGAAAAATAAAATAATCGCAACAAAAAATTCCCGAAATTATAATATTTCCGAAATATAAAAATCCGGAATTGGAAAAGTCTCGAATAATAAAATTTCCGGCAATTTATAATATTTTTAATAATAAAATATCCATTAATAGAGAATTCCTGAATCTAAAATACATACAAATATTTTTTTAATCAATATCTATTATACATTTATTAAAAATACAATAAAGAAATATTTTAATGTAAGAAGTTTTTTATAAAATGTCTAATGTTATTTTTCATTATTATTTGAATATATCATCATCATATTTTTGATAGGTAAATAATATTTATTTAAACACAATTTTTCAATTTTAATGATTTAAGCATTTTCTATTTTTGGTATTTTTTTATAATTTTGCAATTTTTTTTAAACTATTATTATCCGGCAAGTTTCAAATTCAGTAATATTATAAACTGAATTTTGTTATTTGGGAATTTTTCAATTCGAGATATTTATATTCTGGGAACTTTTTTTAAAAAATATTTTCTTTTTCGAAAATTTCACAGTGTCGTGGGACGACTGCAAAATCCCGAAAATGAAAATATTCAAAATTGAAAATTCCTGAAATTATAAAATTGCCGAAATATGATAGTCCTAAATTGGAAAATTGCCGAATAATAAAATTCCCGTACTGTTTACAATATTACCGGATTTTGAAATACCCAAATAATAAAATTCCCGACAGTTTACAATGATACCGAATTTGATATTTCCCGCAAAATAAAATTATCGACAGAAAATTTCCGAATTATAAAATTTTAAACACTGTGAAAGTCCTGAGAATAGCAAATTCCCAAATTTAAAAAACTGATAAAATATTGTTCCGAATAAATATCTTTGATTTATTTCTAAAAATACAATAAATAAATATTTTAATCTAACAAATTTTGCCTAAAATGTTATATGTTTTTTAATTATTGTATTAATGTTTCAATAAAACGATCATTAAAATTTGGAAGTGTAGTCCCATAAAATAAGGTGACTGAAAAATCCCGAAAAAGAAAGTATTCCAAATAGAAAATTCCCGAAATTATTAAATTGCCGAAAAATCAAAAGCCCGTATTGGAAAATTCACGAATAAACTCCACCTTTAAAAACTCAAAAAATAGTTTTTATTAAATACCTATTATTTATTTATTAAAAATACAATAAAGAAATATTTTAATCTAGAATTTAAAAAAATGTTCAATGTTTTTTTAAAATTATTGTTTTAATATTTCATTATTATTATTTTTTTAATAAATGAATACTATTTATTAATGAAACAATTTCGTTAATTCTTTACTTTCAGGAATTTTATAATTCGGGAATTTTAAGTGTCTGGAATTTTGTATAATTCAGAAATTTTCTCTTGGGAACTTTATTATTCGAAAAATTTCAAATTCGGTAATATTATAAACTGTCAAGAATTATCGAATTCAGTAATCTTATAAACTGTTCGGCAATTTGATTATTCGAGAATTTTCCAATTTGGGATATTCATGTTTCGAAAAATTTCTGATGTCGAATATTTTATTTTTGGGGAATTTCGCAGTGTCGTGAATTTTATTTTTCGCCACTTTCCTGTCGTCCCATAACATTATATGAAAATAGAATATAAATGAAATTTTCTATTATTATTATATTAATATTTTTGAATAAGAGTAATGAGTGGTGTTTTTTTTTAATAAAAAATTGCATAAGTAGAAGGATATAATATTATTTTATGTAAATAATTAAAAAATTAAAGATAGGGATAGGATAGAATTATATTACATAAATTGCATTATGCAAAAATAAATCACACTTTTACCATTTATCTATCAGTAGTATCCTTTGCATTAGTAAATAAATATTATGGTTATATATATATATAATCATATTGCAATAAAAAAATTTGAATGAAAAAATAAAAGATGGAAAAAGTGTAAAGAGCAGAAATAGAGTGGATACTTTCCGCTAATAAACCCGAATCGTGAATTTTCTAAAAATAATTTTTCTCTAGAATTACTAAAAACGCATCTTATTACTTTAGCATATTACAATTTTGGTATTGATTTGCTATTGAGGCTAGTATGAATTGAAATGAAATTCTGAATGTTGAAATCTGAATTAGTAGGTCAACAGGCGACCTAATTTTCCTGAATTCATGAAATTATGCTTATAAGCACCCTGCGCCAATTGAAAAGAAATAATTGTGCTTGATTTTTCTATCAAAAAGTAAAATAATGTAAAAAATATATGAATACATTTTTTTAACAGAGCGAGCCTAGTCGAGTGAAACCTGCCTATATCGTTGACTCCATATATCGTGGTCTCCATTTTGTAATATACTCAAGTCCCGATACAAGAACCTCCGGTTTACGATATTCCTAGAACTGATGGTCTCCGAAGTTTTTGTTGTGAAGAGCTGCGGGGCCGAAAGAGAGGATGTGCTTAGTCAAGCGTGACAAACAGCCTGAGGGCCGCACTCTCAACGCGTTAGTTCAAGGCCAAGGCAAGCCATGCCCGAAACCGGTCTTATATCGGGATTTAAGTGCAATTTTAAGATTTTATTCCGGAGGCCTTGGCCATAATTAAGTGTTCTTATTTATAACTATCTCCTGTACAAACAATTTACTTCTAAGAGTTACATTAACTATTAAGTGGCCGTGCGTAGAAGGTCCCTCTCTTCCGAAGGTAAAATTTTCTCCTGTACCTTATAATGAAGATAAATATTATAGAACTATGCTGATGATACATATAGGGGAGTCCGGGGTCAATTTTAATAGGGGTCAATGGTAAAGCTGTTAGCGACAAGACTTGTTGAATGTTCCAATTCTAAAACACTCGTTATTGTCCATTCGGCGATTAATATGACACTAAAATTTAATTTTTCTTGTTAACAATTCGCAGTATTGTGACAAATTTTATTCTTCTTTTATGACACTTGAACAAAGCAAATCACTTTTAAGTCCATTCTCCATTTTTTGTTTATTTATCATTTTTTTCTTGGAAGGAAGTTCTCTAACAAAACTACAAATGGACCGGCCACTGCATCGGGAAAACCGGCAATTTTTTGAGACAGAAAAATACCGGAAAATGAGAGTAAATTAATTTTTGACAGGGAATTTTACAAATCTTTAAAAAAAATGTATCCAATCACTGTAAATATAAATTAAGTAATGATTTTTAAGACTAAAGTATGTTTCAAGTATTAGAAATTGGACAGGACATGATTTCAAAGACGATGCTGAATCTATTGAAAATTAAACAATTTATAGATTTTATCGTTGAAAATTGAACTGTTCCAATTCAAAAGCCTTAGTAGTTGAACAAATTTAAACGACCGATTCCAATTTCATTGTTTTAGTCTAAAATATTTCATTTTTAACATATTCAATTTGAAATTCTTGAAAAAAATACAATTTCTTACAATTTACTTCGAACGTTACACTTTTGACTGTTCGATTTAAAAAAATTTAATTTGTCATTGAGTGTTGGACTTGGATGTATGAATAACAATTGAACAATTATTAATTTGAAACGACTTAAAATAAAAATAAGCCAACCTCAAAGGATACAGAAATATGTGAATTTGACAATTCTAATTTACATATAAATGGAAGAAATTTTTGTATTTAATTTTTTTCTGAATTCTAAACAAAACTTTTTTATTTTTTACATTTTCATTCAGTTGAAGAAGGCTGAATTTTGTATTTTTAACATTTTTATCAAGCTTTCAACAAGGAAATTTTAGTTTAAAATTTGTGTTGGATTCCCAGAGGCTATTTTTTTTAAAAGCATTTCTATTGAGTTCAGGGAAGTGTTTAAAAATTTTTTTTTTTTTAATTGGGAAAGAGAAATTTTCTATTTTCAATATTTTGAGTTAAAAGAATGGAATTCTAGTTATTTTTTTTCTGAATTCGATTAGGCAATTTTCTTGTTTTCAACATTTTTATAGAGTTTAAGGAAAGAACTTATTATTTTTAATTTTTTTCCGAATTGGAAGAGGAAAACTTTTCACTATTTTATTGCGTTGGAAGAAAAGCTTTTCGTTTTAAAACTTTTGTTTCTGAATTAGATGTGCGTAATTTTTAATTTTTAACATTTATCGCTTGGGAGGGAAGAAATTCAGGCGTTCAATTTTTTTCTAAATTAAAAGTTGGATATTTTTTTTTTTTCAAGATTTTCATCGAGTTGAAAGGACATACATTTTTATTTTCAAGTTTTTTTAAACTTCTTTTGTTTTGAACATTGTTATTGAGTTAGAATGGAGGAAATTTTCGTTATTAATTGTTTTTCTTAATTGAAAGAAGCAATTTTTTTCTTTTCAACATTTGTTGAGTGGACTGTATACAAATTTGGTATTTTTCACTAGTATAAAAAATATTGTACTAGTTGCGACTTTTTGATTTTTCAGTTTAAAGATGTTTTATTTAAAATTGTTGAATCGGAAAGTGTTGAAAGCTTCGATTTTATACTTGTAAATTATTGAAAGGGAGAAAATTTTGGTTTCTAGTCCTTTTTCCAATTTGGAAGATGATTATTTTTCATTTTTAACATTTTTATTGAGTTGGTAGCGAGGAAATTTCAGCTTTTAATTTTTTCTGGATTAGAAGAGGCAAAAAATAAAAAAATCTTTACTTTAATTTTGCGATTCAAAAGAGTTCCACTCTGAGTGCTTTAATTTGTAGTTCAGTTTTTATTACTTCAAATGAAAAAAATTTAGTTTGAAGAGTATGCATTTTTTAATTTTAATTACCGTGAAAAATTGTTGCGCACCCAATCATTGTAAAAACTGTAATATGTTTGAAGGTTTTTTAAACGCAAAAACATATCCATAAAGCATATCCATTTTTGAATCGCAAATTAGATTTTTCAGATATAAATAATTCAGCTTTGATGAACAAATTCAAATTGGTTCAATATAAAATGAATTAATTATTCATTTTGCAATTGAGTCTAATCTGCATGAAACAATAAAGATCAATTTGCATATAATTGAGTTAATTATGGAACCAAAAGCACAATATTTGTGATCAAATGCCTCCCAATTGAAAATGTTCATAGCTTCGCTCGTAGTCGGAAAAATTACTCCACTCATTAATTATCACTCCCCTTGCGTAAACAGCACGAATAACGTCAAAAATTAATTTGCCCTCGGGATTCGTATTTGCACTTCGTATTTACATGTTGATTGCTTCACATTTTCCATTTTCCTCTTCGTTCATATTTTCGTCATCTCGGCGCAATCAACTCATTTCTGCGGATAATAAAGAACGTTTACAATTCGATCTCATTGCAAATATATAATACAAATTAATTGATCTATTCAAATCCATCAGGTTTAGAATTGGAAGCATTAAAACGTGCCGATATCAATTTTTTTTAAATTAACCTGACATCTATGAATTGTTTTATTTCTTGTTAGAGAAGTTACCAATCTTTTAGATGAGAATAATATTTTATGATGGTTATAAAACAGTTTTGTAATCATTGTTCAATAGTTACTAAAACTAACACGAAAATAATTGAAGATCGTTCTCCCCTATATTTTAATAATTGTTGAGTGAAATTGAAATATAAAATTTATTTACGGTCTATTGTAAACGACCCTAAACGTTGCAACTTTGAAGGTTCAGAGCTCTCGAGAAAATGATGATACGAATGATAATAAGACTAAAACTATTTATAAGTAGAAATCACCGTTTTTTAATTGCAGCACTTATTTTGATTGGTATCATTTTCATTGAAAGAAGGAACCGAATTTCCTACGGCTATGTGCATTGTAGAAAAAATACATCCATCGAAAAAAAACTCACAGCCACAAGAAATCGAGACTTTGTCAATGCGAGAGAAACGTTTTATTAACCAATAATACTCGATACTATCGAATAGTGAAGAGCTACGTGTCGTTGTGTTTAAATCGCTTTAGAGTCTTTATTTATTGTACAAATTCTCGATATTACAATATTATAACTATACTTAAGTACCATTGATATTGTCGTATGCTTAATATGTGTATAAATATGGAAACGAAAAAATAATAAAGAGTGACTGCGATGTTTTTGAAAATCATTCCAGATTTTTAGTTTATTAATAAATAATATATTAGTAGTTTATTATCATACGCGATGATGGACTTCATTTCGAATCAGGCAGGTTCTACTATTCAAGTAGTAGAATTTCTCAGCAACGAAATATGTTGTTTTTTAGTGGAAATTAGACAACTTTTGTCGAATTTGTCCTTCTATAGGAAGACGTCCTGCAAGTTCTATGTAGACTAGTCATTTTTTGTAGACAGGAGAATTTTTTGTATAAAATCGAATTTTGCATTTTTGTGATATCGTGCATCGTTCACGAAAAAAATGATAAAATTAAATTTTTGAGGGAAAAAATACTCTTAGCTTTAAAAACGTTTTAGCCGTAAAACCTGTAAAAATATATAAATAAAAAATAAAAAATTTGACGTTTTCTAGAAAATCTTCTTTATTTTTTTCTTTGAATTTTGAAAACATATAAAGAGAACATTTTATGGAAAACCACGACTTTTTTATCTTCACCAATATTTAAAAAAAAAGATTCTGCTAATATTGGAAAGACATCCTGTCTGCTTTACTCAAGCTAAAACCATTTTTATGGCTGGAAGAATTTTTCTTACTAAAAATATAATTTTTGCATAGAAGAGTATTGGTTATTTTTTGTAGAATCTTTTTTGAGCTTTAAACTTTGATCTAAAAATTTTGTTTACCTTCAGCTGTTTCCGAAAAAATGCAAAAATGCGAATTTTAAAAATAAATTCTCTTGATCACAGAAATGATATTATCCTCATAAAACTCACAGGATGTCTTCGTTAGAAAAATCTAAATTCGACAATAAAGTTGAAAAAATTTATGAGTGTGGGTTTTTTGTTAAAATCTACTTTTTAAAATTTGCGATAGTTTCAAAAGTGAACTAAACATTTAAACAGTTAAAACTACGTAAAACATAAAACATCTAGAAAATTACAGAATGTTTTGGAAAAGTCCAGAACAATAAAGAAAAGTTTTTAGTATATCTCAGAAATGTCCGTAAATTTCTATCATACTCAAAAATAACTTTCAAGAATATTCTGAAACATTTCAAAATATTCTAGAAAAATCCATAAAATTCCAAAACAGCTCGGTTTGCATCTTGAAAAAGTCCGTTTTTTAGAATATTTCAAAATAATTGATAAAATTCTAGAATCTAATAAAACATTTTGAAACATGTCCAAATATTCTAGAAAAGTTCAGAACATTCTAAAATATTTAGTATATTTTTTAAAGTTTCTCAGACGTACCAGAACACTCCATAAAAATTCGGAACATTTTAGAATATTTTGAAATGTACCTACCGAAATATTCCAAAATAACCTAGAATTTCACAAAAATTTAGAATATTCCGGACCGTTCTGGAACAATCCACAAGATTCACTATTCTATTAAAGATGCAGAAATGTCTAAAATATTCTTATTTGAGTTCTAATAATTCAAGAACATTCCAGAATAATCTGGAATCATTTATGTGTTTTTCCTCATTTCCACACACACAGACAGTTACAAGAAGAAACCAAAACAATTTTTTATCAACTGTATCGATAACAGGCTTGACAAACCAAAATTTTCTAGAAACAGAGGAAAAAAGGAGATTTTTCACGAAAATAGGGGAAAACATTAATTTCAATCAAAATTATGAAGACAATTTTAATCTAACATAAGAAGCCTAATTTTGTACCAAAAAGACAAATTTTAAATCAAGGAGATGAATTTTCAAATAAAATTATGAATCTTTACCCAAAAATACAACAATTTTCAAGAAAGTAGCTCAACTTTCAATCAAGTAGTTTCTCTTTCAACCTAAAACCACGAATCCTTTACGAAAAATGTTACGGTTGATATTTGAACCAAAATATATTTTAATATTATACCAAAAACAGTTCGAATCATTCAAAAAAGACAACATTTCAACAAAGTAATTAAATCTTCAACCAAAACTGACTGTACGAATGTATCATTACGGATTCTCTATCAAACAAGTTAATTGTAAACCAAATAGTTACATTCTCAACAAGATAGTTGAATCCTCAGCCAATCCAGATTAATTTTTGAAGTACGAAACTATGAATAATCGACAAAAAAATTAATTTTCAACCAAACGATTAAATTTTCAGCCAAAATATTTAATTTTCAACCAGATATATAAATTTTCGGCATAGCTAATAAAATTTTAAGTTAAAAAGACGAATTTCCTACAAAACAGTTTAATCTTTAACCCGAAAAACTAAATTTACAAGAAAAAAGATCAATTTGAAAAGTTAATTTGCAACCAAGCAGTTACGTTTTCTACTTATTCGTTGAAACTTAAAGGAAAAAAAGACGACTTTTCTACAAAGAAGTTGAATTTTCAACCCGAAAATATTAATTTTCAACAAAAAAGTTGATTTTTAACCAAATAGTTGAATTTTCTACCAAAATAATTAGATTCTCAAAGAAAGCAGTTGATTAAAAAAAAAAGGATGAATTTTCATCCAAGAACGTACGATCAACTTTTAACCAAGTACTGGAATTTTCAACCGTAAAAGATGACATCTGCACGCAAAATGTTACAGTTAATATGTTAATTGAAAATATTTTAATATTAAACAAAAAACAGTCAAATTCATCCAAAAAAGACAAATAGTTGAATTTACAACAAGATATTGGAATCCTCAACAAAACTAAATCAATTTTTGAAACACGAAAATATGAATTATTAGCAAAAAAGTTCGATTTCAACAAAACAGTTAAATTTTTAACCAAATAGTTGAATTTTCTACCAAACTGTTCAAATTTCAAGCTGATTAATTTTCATAAAACGAAAATATGAATTTTCAGCTAAAAAGTTAATTTTCAATCAAACAGTTCAATATTCTACGTATTTTTCAAAATTTAAAACCAAAAAGACTAATTTTCTACAAAGCAGTTTAATTTGCAATCCGAAAATATAAATTGTCCACTAAAAAGTTGATTTTGAACCAAGAAGATTAATTTTCTTCCAAAAAGACGAATTTTCAATCAAAAAAATGAATTTTGAGCTAAAATGATGAATCTTCAAAAAAGAATTTTAACAAAGTAGTTCAACTTTTAACCAAATAGTTCTTTTTTCAACCGTAACAGATAAATTCTCAACAAAAAATTTTATAGCTGATATTTCAACCAAAAAAAGATTTTAATATTAATCCAAAAATAGTTGATCCTCAATCAAACCAGATTAATTTTCGAAATACGAGAATATGAATTTTGAACAAAAAAGTTAAATTTTTACCAAACAGTTGAATTTTTAAACAAAAAACATGATTGTTTAACAAAAATTAGGATTTTTCATTCAAGAAGATTAAGTTTCTAACAAAAAGAAGAATCTTTAATCAAGGAAGTGAATTTTTAACTAAAATTATGAATCTTCCACCAAAAATAAGTAAATTTCAAACAAAGTATTTTCAACGAAACAATTGAATTTTCAAGCTAACAGCTGAATTTTTACCAAGCTGTTAAAATTTCAAGCCAAAAAGACGAATTGTCTACAGAACAGTTACATTTTTAATCCGAAAATATTTAACCAAAAAAGGTAAAAGTTCATTTTCACTACTTTGCAAATAGTAGGTTAGAAAATTGGAAAATAAAGTTAATATTCCACTGCACACTTTAAAATTCGGACTACACAACGTTCATCGGGCTATGCAATATTTTAGGCTCCGAAGGCAAGTAATTTCTTAAATTACTTTCTCTCAATTTTAAATTTATTATTATTTATTATTTATCAATTGTTTATCTTCAATTTTTCAAACAAATAATACTAAAAACAAAATTAATACATTTTATAATTTGTTGCTTAAGGTCATGTGACGAGTGGGTCACGTGACCGGCTTCCTACCTTACCGACACTTTTTTTATTTGTAAACTTATTT
>JAABKJ010010334.1:0-10993 GCA_011634705.1 Andricus grossulariae
TTGTAGATTTCCATGTTATGTGTGGATTTCTCTTCTCGATCCGTTACCTTCTCCGATGATAATACAGATTCTAATAATATTTCATTTTTTGTTCCAAATTTTTTTTTAGTTGACAATTCATTTCTTTCGATAGAAATTTCATTGAAAATTGTTGTTATTAAAAATTCAGGGCAGATTCCAATGTGAAACGCATAAAGAAATGCATATTTTCAATCTTTTTTTTCTCGGGAACTATTGTATATAATTGAACGAATGTTTTTTCTCTTAAAGGTATGATCAAGGACCACTAATGGACCAAATGCATGGGATTCGGTCTATTTTTGCCTTATTTCGCCAATATCCAATGTTTGCTTCATAGCACTCAACGAAGTGAAGTTAGCTGGTGGTCGAAGTGAAAATACCTGATAAACTTTTTCATCTTGAATATCGAATAACTTCACGCGTGGGGAATTTAACATGCTCTACTTTTCTAGTTACTTTAACATGTATATGCTCTATCATTCTAGGGTCCCTAAGGCCTGAATTAATCAAGATGAAAAGGTATATATCTTTTATTTACCCTATATTAATTATTAGGTATTTCATGTCGTGACGTCAGCTGACAAGATGTCTGCACGCCGGGGTGAAAACAATAATACCAATTGCAGGGAACGAAACTTAATTTTTTTTACAACTTGGACAAAAATGATTTTTCACCACAAGTGTATTTGGATATTATTTTTAATTTAAAACATTTATTTAATTAAATAATGAAATCATTACGAATTTTTAAAATGGATTTTATTATTGAATAGCTTTTAGAAAATAAAGAATTATGTCCAAATACACTTATGGTGAAAAATCATTTTTTTTTCTAAGTTATTAAAAAAATTATGTTTTGTATAATGCAATTAGTATTATTGCTTGGCCCTCGCCGTGCAGACATCTTGAATTTCCCCCGCCCAACCTGAAATACCGCATATCAAGTGCCATATTGAATTTCGCCTCACATCGATAGGACTCTAGTCTGGTTTTCCACTTATATGTGTTAAAAAATAAATAAAACGCATGGCCAGAAAACAGTAAAATATTTTTTGAAAAGAATAATAGGTCCAGAAATATTACAACTCAAAGTAAATACATTTTATCCCAAATATTTAATTCTTAAAAAAGGAAAAAAGAAATAAAAAATATACGATAATGCCACGGTGGACTACATGCGGGGACCATTTTGCCACAATCACATTTTGCTTCAAAAACACCAAAAGTTAGCTAAAAGAAACTAGAGTTGAAAACCACTGTTAAAACAAAGACGAGAACCCCTAGAAGGGTATGTGAGTTGGCAAAAATGACACCTTAAAATTGGTTATAATTTTTTTTAGTGCATTCCTATCTAGTACCCTGATGCAGAGACGGGTAAGTAAAATACTCCTGGGAATTTACTTGGTTTTCTACGGTAATTTACCTGGTATTTGACGTCATCAGTTTTCTACATGATGTAAATTACATCTTAATCTATATATGGGGGCGCCACCTTTGAGGCCGGAAATTAAAAACTTGAGTCAGACAGCCAATCAGATTTTCTACATGTATTTTACATATTCGAGGTGTTTTACGTAATATACCTCCTTCAGTTATTGTACGTAACAAACTTCCAGTTACCCGTAACTGCACATCCCTGATGGAATGTATGGAAGCCCATCGTGATTTTTTTATTCTGTTTTGCTTTAGTTGACATTATTATTTTTTAATTAACAATATAGGCATTGAAAAAAAAAACTCTTACGAATGCCGATACCAGAAATTCAAAAAAGTGAGGTTATGCACAGTTCTGCAGCTGCGCCATCTTGGTACGTACTTTACTAGGTATTTTACCTGTTTTCTACGCAAAATACTTCGCTTAGGTATTTTACGTCAAAAACCTCCAGTCACGCGTAACTGCACATCTCTGCCCTGATGGTAACGGACTTGTAATATTACATTAACAATAAATTAACTTGCGAAATTGGCATTTCTTACATTCAAATTTTTTATTTCAAATAGACCCGCGCTATTCGGTATATTGCTGTTGAGATAGTGACAGTCCATCAGGTATTTTAAGTTCTGACGTCAGCTTGCAATATGTCTGCACGCTGAGGGCCAAGCAATAATACCAATAGCATCAGACGAAACTTCATTATTTCACAAATAGTATACATATTTGGATAAAATTGTTTGTTTTTCAAAAGTAGTTCATTTAAATAATAAACCAGTTACAATCATAATTAGCGATTTTATTATTTAATTAAATATCTTTTAAAAAATAAACAGTAATATCCTAATTAGCATTACTGGTGCTCCAAATTTGGCTTCCCAACCGCACTACGCATGTGTCGAACCAGCAGCCTCATTGGATGTTGATCGCGCGCTTATTTGAAATGATTGAATATGCAAATCAATTTTTCACAATATATAATAATCACAAAGAACAAAAAAATATGATGAATTATTTGAAATTTACATTGGTGAAAAAAGGTATTCCTTCCTTTGAATTTAAAATCAATTATTTATTTGTCAAGAGTACAATCAAATAAGTATTCCACCTTATACTCTAAAACACTATTTTTTGATCTGAAAAATAATTTTGATCATTTCCACAATGATGATTTATCATAAAAAATTGATTTACACATCTATCAGTTTCAAAAAAGCGCGATATTTACAGTCAATGTGACTGCCGATGTACCGCATGCGCATTGCAGTTGGGGAACCGAATTGTGGACCCTCTAGTATCCATATGATCCCGGGTTTAAAATTTAGTGATTTTTTTGGCAAAATGAGATTGTGCCAAACTAAATTATGGACAAATGAATATTTACTAAAATGCATGCGTACGCTTGTGCATGCACGCAGACGTGTAAATGAGCCCTGAAACAATAACGGCACCTAAAATCAACGCCTGTCTCTCTTTTTTTTTTCATAAAATTCCTAGGGTATTTTGTGTACTTGTATTACCAATAATCTAGTTATCTTTCTGATCCAATCACAGACGAGACTCTCCTTTTAAACTTTGAAGCTGGATGGCCGTTGACAATAAGAAACTTGAAGACTCTCGAAGGTATCACTCGACGTGTTATTTTTTTCTTCGAATTTAATTTAATTTAATTTTCGCTTTATATTTGAGAAAACCAGTGTGACTTTTATAAATCGGAGATCGGACAAATTTATGTGCATGTGGTGTTTTTTTCACGGTAAGTCTCAATCGAATCCTTTCACACGATTTAATGTACACTTCGTGTAGACTGTCGGGAAAGTGAACGCGATCCACTCTGTCTCACGTTGATAATATGAGACAAAAGTTGATCGAACTGTTTTGATGTTTCAGAAAATGTTATAAATTTCGGATACATCAAGTTAATTTAATTCAAGACAAATTGGCTCTATTTACAAAGATGAGCGCCAAAAGATCAGTGATGGATGGTCTTGACGCTCCACAATGGACGGATTTTACTTCCAGTCCTCAGGTCAGTAATTTATTACTTTTTTATGATTTTAGCACAAGGTGAATTTTAATAACAATTATAATATATTCAGACTGTTGTTAGATTCGATCTTTTTTTTGGGTTTAGGTTATAGGGGTCGTTGCCAAAAAGTTGTGAAATTTGGGCTAATTTTTTTTTAATGGTACTTTAAAAACCAACTGAAGTTTTTTTTTTATGTTTAACACCAAAAATAAACAAAAATACCAATTTAAATATCAAGAATCATTCATTTCTTGTATTATAAATTAAACCATTTTTTTTTAAATTTCATTCTTCTTTCTTAAAAAATTATCTATTTGATTAAAATTTTTACTATTTTGTTGTAAATTTAACTATTCGATTGACAATTCAACTATTCAGTTAAAATTTCATTATTTTGACGAAATTTCAACAATTTTGTTAAAACTTCATTATTTTTTGGTTAAAAATTCATTTCTTTTGTTGAATATTGACTTTTTAGTTGAAAAATTGTTCTTTTTCGTGGAAAATTAATTTTTTCAACTTAAAATATAACTATTCCATTTTTGGTTAAAAAATTATTTTTTAATAGAAAATTAATCTTGGTTCGAAATTCTTCTTTTTCGTTGAAAATTCACCTTTTTTGGTTGAAAATTCAAATGTCTGCTTGAAAATTCTATTATTTGGTTGAAAATTGATGTATTTTATTGAAAAATCGTCTTTTTTGCTTGAATTAAAATGTTTTTTATTTAAAATTAAAATCTTTTTTCCTTGAAATATCAGTCATTACATTTTTCTACTAATGCTTTTTCAAAAATTATTTTTTTTTGTTGAAGCATAATCATTTTAGTTAAAAATTCATGTCATTGGTTAAATATTATACTATTTTGTTGAAATTTCGTTTCTTTTTATTGAAAATTAATTTATTCAGTTAAAAATTTAAATACTGCATTTTTGGTCGAAAATTAAAGTTTTTTTATTTGAAAACTCATGTAATTTGTTGATAATCGTCGTTTTTAGTAGAAAATTAATTTTTTTTGTTAATTGCTAATTATTTTGTTCAAATTACAACTATTTGGTTAAAAATTTAACTATTGAGTTGAAAATTTAGCATCATCATTCTTTCATTTCTTTGATTGAATATTTAACTGTTTTATTGAAAATTCCGTTCTTTTTTGTGGAAAATTAATTTTTTTAGCTTAAAATATAACTTCCATTTTTGGTTAAAAAATTCGTCTTTGTGGTAGAAAATTAATCTTCTTGGTTGAAAATTCACCCTTTTTATTGAAAAGTTATGAATTTGGACTACGATCTTTTTTTAATGGTACTTTAAAAACCAACTGAAGTATTTTTTTTATTTCACACCCAAAATAAACGAAACTACCAATTTAAATATCAAGAATGATTAATTTATTTTATTGAAAATTAAACAATTTTCTTTAAAGGTCATCCTTTTTGGTTAAAAAATTATCTATTTGTTTAAAATTTTTACTATTTTGTTGTAAATTCAACAATTTTGTTAAATTTATGCTTCTTGCTTTTATTCGTTTTTTTTCTGAAAATTTAACCATTTTATTTTTGGTTAAAAAATTCGTCTTTGTGGTACAAAAATAATCTTCATTGCTTCAATATTCATCTTTGTTTTGAAAATTCATCCCTTTTAATATTAAATAAATAAATATTAAACTGTTGTGTTCAAAATTAATTTTTTAAGAGAAAATTGAAATATTCTCTTTTTGGTTGAAAATTTATCTTTTTTATTTCGAAATTCAACTATTCGGTTGAAAATTCATGTAATTTGTTGAAAGTCGTCTTTTTTGATAAAAAATTAATCTTTTTGAGTTTACAATTCAACTATTGGGTTAAAATTGTATTATTTTGTCAAAAATTCAACAATTTTCTTAAAATGTCGTTTTGGCTGAATTCATTTGATTTTTATTTAAAATTAAAACATTCTTTTGTTGAAATATCAACCATTACATTGTATGTACTGCTTTTTCAAAAATTCATTTTATTGTTGAAGAATAATCATTTTAGTTACAAATTCATCTCATTGGTTAAATATTAAATTATTATTTTAAATTTTCGCTTTTTCATTTGAAAATTCAACTATTCTATTGAAAATTCATTTAATTTGTTGAAAATCGACTTTTTTTGTAAAAAATTTAACTGTTTGTTTAAACTTTAATTATTCTTTTAAAAATTCGACAATTTTCTTAAAATCTCATCCTTTTTGGTTCAAAATTCAACCCTGTGGTAAAAATTCAATTATTTTGTTGAAAATTCAACAATTTTGTTAAAGATTCATTCTTTTTTTGATTGAAAATTCATTTCTTTGGATGAATATTTAACTATTTTATTGACAAAATCATTTTTTTAGCTTAAAATATAACTATTTCATTTTTGTTTAAAAAATTATTTTTTAGTAGAAAATTAATCTTTGTTCCAAATTCTTCTTTTTGGTTGAAAATTCACCTTTTTAGTAGAAATTTCAATTTTTTGGTTGAAAAATCAACTGTCTGCTTGAAAATTCGACTATTTGATTGAAAATTAATGTATTTTGTAGAAAAGTCGTATTTTTTTGTTAAATTAAACTGTTTTTTATTTAAAATTGAAATCTTTTTCCTTGAAATATCAATCATTACATTTTTCCTCTAATACTTTTTCAAAAATTCAATTTTTGTTGATGAAGATGAATCATCTTAGATGCAAATTTGTATCTTTGGTTGAATCTTAAACTTTTTTGTTGAAATTTCGCTTTTTTGTTGTTGAAAAGTATGCTTTTTTATTTGAAAATTCGACTATTTGATTGAAAATTCATGTAATTTATTGAAAATCGTATTTTCTGTTAGAAAATGAATTTATTTGCTTAAAATTGAATTATTTTGTTGATAATTCAACAATTTTCTTATGATGTTATCTTTTTTGATTGAAAAATCAACTATTTGTTGAAAAATGTTACTATTTAGTTGAAAATGTAACAATTTTCTCAAAATGTCATCCTTTTTGGTTCAAAATACAAATATTTGGTTAAAATTCAATTATTTTGTCGAAAATTCAACAATTTTCTTAAAATGTCATCCTTTATGGTTGAAAAATCATCTATTTGGTTAAAAATTTGACGATTTTGTTGTAAATTCAACAATTTTGTTAAAGTCATGCTTCTTGCTTTGATTCATTTTTTTATCTGTAAATGTAAGCATTTTATTTTTGGTTAAAAATTCGTCTTTGTGGTAGAAAATAAATCTACTTGGTTCAAAATTCAACTTTGTTTTGAAAATGCATCCCTTTTGGTTGAATATTAAACTGTTTTGTTCAAAATTAATTTTCTAAGAGAAAATTTTAATATTCTCTTTTTGGTTGAAAATTGATCTTTTTTATTTGAAAATTCAACTATTCGATTGAAAATTCATTTAATTTTTTGAAAATCGTCTTCTTTTGTAAAAAATTCATCTTTTTGCTTGGCAATTCAACTATTTGGTTAAAATTTAATTATTTTGTCGAAAATTCAACAATTTTCTTAAAATGTAATCCTTTATGGTTGAAAAATCAACTATTTTGGTTAAACTTTGATTATTTTGTTGAAATTACAAATATTTGGTTAACAATTTAACTATTTAGTTGAAAATTTAACAATTTTCTTAAAATGTCATTCTTTTTTGTTTAAAAATCAACGCTTCGGTTAAAAACTTAATTATTGTTTTCTTGAAATTTCAACAATTTTGTTAAAACTTAAATTTTTTTTGGTTAAAAATTCATTTCTTTGGTTGAATATTTAACTATTTAATTGAAAATTCGTTCTATTTTGTGGAAAATTAATTTTTTTAGCATAAAATCTAACTATTCCATTTTTGGTTAAAAAATTCTTTTTTAGTGGAAAATTAATCTTGGTCCGAAATTCTTCTTTTTGGTTGAAAAATCAACTGTCTGTTTGGAAATTCTACTATTTGGTTGAAAATTAATGTATTTCATTGAAAAGTCGTATTTTTTTCTTGAATTAAACTGTTTTTTATTTAAAATTGAAATATTTTTTCCTTGAAATATCAATCATTACATTTTTCTACTAACGCTTTTTCAAAAATTCATTTTTGTCTTGAAGAATAATTAGATTACTTAAAAATTCATCTCATTGGTTAAATATTAATCTATTTTGTTTAAATTTCGCTTCTTTTTATTTAAAATTAATTTTTTCAATAAAAAATTTAAATACTGCATTTTTGGTTGCAAATTAAAGCTTTTTTATTTGAAAATTCATGTAATTTGTTGAAAATCGTATTTTTTGGTAAAAACTTAATCTTTTTTGTTGACAATTCAACTATTTGGTTAAAATTTAATTATTTTGTCGAAAATTCAACAATTTTTTCAAAATGTCATCCTTTATTGTTGAAAAATCAACTATTTGGTTAAAAATTTGACTATTTTGTTGTAAATTCAACAATTTTGTTGAAGTCATGCTTCTTGCTATGATTCATTTTTTTTATTTGAAAATGTAACCATTTTATTTTCGGTTAAAAAATTCCTCTTCTCGGTAGAAAATGAATCTGCTTGGTTCAAAATTCATCTTTGTTTTCGAAAATTCATCCCTTTTGGTTGCATATTAAACTGTTTTGTTCAAAATTAATTTTTTAAGAAAAAATTGAAATATTCTCTTTTTGGTTGAAAATTTATCTTTTTTATTTGAGAATTCAACTATTCGGTTGAAAATTCATGTAATTTGTTGAAAATCGTCTTTTTTGTGAAAAATTAATCTTTTTGCTTGACAATTCAACTATTTGGTTAAAACTTAATTCTTTTGTCGAAAATTCAACCATTTTCTTAAAATGTCATCCTTTATGGTTGAGAAATCAACTATTTGGTTACAAATTTGACTATTTTGTTGTAAATTCAACAATTTTGTTAAATTCATGCTTCTTGTTTTAATAATTTTTTTATCTGAAAATGTAAACATTTTATTTTTGGTTAAAAAATTCGTTTTTGTGGTAAAAAAATCATCTGCTTGGTTCACAATTAATTCTTTTTGTTCAAAATTCGTCTTTGTTTTGAAAATTCGTCCCTTTTGGTAGAAATTTCAATTTTTTTGTTTGTTCAGAATTCAACTGTTTGATTTAAAATTCTACTATTTAGTTGAAAATTAATTCATTTTATTGGAAAGTCGTCTTTTTGGTTTTTTGGTTTACATTATATGTACTGCTTTTTCAAAAATTCATTTTTTTGTTGAAGAATAATCATTTTAGTTAAAAATTCATTTCATTGGTTAAATACTAAACTATTTTCTTGAAATTTCGCTTCTTCTTATTGAAAATTATTTTTTTTTAACTGAAAATTTAAATATTCCATTTTTTGTTGAAAATTAAGCTTTTTTATTTGAAAATTCAACTATTATATTGAAAATTCATTTAATTTATTGAAAATCCAACTTTTTTTGTAGAATATTAATCTTTTTGGTAGACCGTCCAACTGTTTGTTTAAACTTTAATTATTCTTTTAAAAATTCTACAATTTTCTTAAAATCTCATCCTTTTTGGTTCAAAATTAATTCTTTTTTTAGTTGAAAATTCATTTCTTTGTTTGAATATTTAACTATTTTATTGAAAATTTTGATTGAAAAAAAAAGTTTTTTAGCTTAGAATATAACTGTTTCATTTTTCATTAAAAAATTATTTTTTAGTAGAAAATTAATCTTTGTTCCAAATTCTTCTTTTTGGTTGAAAATTCACCTTTTTTGGTAGAAATTTCAATTTTTTGGTTGAAAAATCCACTGTCTACTTGAAAGTTCTACTATTTGGTTGGAAATTAATATATTTTGTTTAAAAGTCGTCTTTTTTGGTTAAATTCACCTGTTTTTTTATTTAAAATTGAAATATTTTTCCTTGAAATATCAATCATTACATTTCCTCACTAATACTTTTTCAAAAATTCAGTTTTTTGTTGTTGAAGATGAATCCTTTTAGTTGAAAATTCGTATCGGTGGTTGAATATTACATTTTTTGTTCAAATTTCGCTTTTTTTTTGTTGTTGGAAAGTATGCTTTTTTACTTGAAAATTCGACTATTTGATTGAAAATTCATTGAAAATCGTATTTTTTGTTAGAAAATTAATCTATTTGGTTAAAATTTTAATTATTTTATTGAAAATTTAACAGTTTTGTTAAAGTCGTCATCCTTGGTTAAAAATTAATTTCTTTGGTTGAACATTTAACTATTTTCTTGAAATTCTTTCTTTTTGGGTGGATAATTAATTTTTTTTAGTTTAAAATTTAACTATTTCATTTTTGGTTGAAAAATTCGTCTTTGTGGTAGAAAGTTAATCTTCTTGGTTTAAAATTCGTCTTTCTGGTTTGAAAATTCATCCCTGTTGGTAGAAATTTCAATTTTTTTGGTTAAGGATATCATTTTTCTACATGAAAATTCCACTACTTAGTGGAAAATTAATGTATTTTGTTGAAAACTCGTCTTTTTTGGTTGAATTCAACAGTTTTTCAATTAAATTTGAAATATTTTTTCGTTGAAATAGTAATCATTGCATTTTTCTACTACTATATTCTCAAAAATTCATTTTTTCTTGTTGAAGATTAATCGTTTTAATTGAAAATTCATTTCTTTGGTAGAATATTAAACTATTTTTTTGAAAATTTGCTTTTTTTGGTTGAAAATTCAACTATTCGATTGAAAATTCATGTAATTTGGTGAAAATCGTCTTTTTGGTTAAAATTTCATTGTTTTGTTGAATATTCAACCATTTTGTTAAAGTTATCATTCTTGGTTGAAAATTAATTTCTTTGGTTGAATACTTTACTATTTCATTAAAAATTTCGGCTTTTTTGGTGGAGAATTATTTTTTTTATCTTAAAATGTAACTATTCGATTTTTGGTTAAAAAATTCTTCTCTGTGGTAGAAAATGAATCTTCTTGGTTCAAAATTTGTCTTTTTGGTTTCAAAATTAATCTCTGCTGGTAGACATTTCAATTTTTTTTGTTAAAAAGGTCAATGTCTAGTTGATAATTACACTATTTGGTTGAAAATTAAAACTCATAAAAATTCAACTGTTTATTATTAAACATCAAGATCTTTTTTCGTTGTAATACCAATCATTACATTTTTCTACTAACGCTTTTTCAAAAATTCATTTTTTTAAAGAATAATCATTTTAGTTGAAAATTCATCTCATTAGTTAAATATTAAACTATTTCATTGAAATTTCGCTTCTTTTTCTTAAGAACTGATTTTTTCAACAGAAAATTTAAATATTCTCTTTTTTGTTGAAAATTAGCTTTTTTATTTGAAAATTCAACTAGTCGATTGAAAATTCATGTAATTTGTTGAAAATCGTATTTTTTGGTAGAAAATTAATCTTTTTGGTAGAAAATTAATCTTTTTGGTAGACAGTTCAATTACTTGTTTAAACTTTCATTATTTTGTTAAAAATTCGGAAATTTTCCTAAAATCTCATCCTTTTTGGTTCAAAATTCAACTATTTGGTTTGAAACTTAATTATTTCTTTCTTGAAAATTTAACAGTTTTGTTAAAAATTCATT
>JAABKJ010010335.1:0-10992 GCA_011634705.1 Andricus grossulariae
CTTCAAAAGTTAGCGTGGCTACAACATTCAGGTAACCATACATACAGACATACAGACAGACAGACACCGACAAAATTGTATGATTTTCGGAATCTGTGAGTGCCAAAACGTAAAGATTCGCTAAAAACCAGAGATCGCAAATTTGGACGATTACAATACACTCTCATGAATGAGAATGTAAAAATGGTCTCGTTTTGAGTCAGATATCAACTCAAAATTGAGACGCAGCATTTTCTGGTCAGAAAGATCAAAAACGTCCAAAAGAACTGTAAAGGACCTCAATTGAGATATCAAACAAAAGAAAATTACAGAAAGTTGACCCGTCTAGCTTCTTCTATGCAATTTTGCGGATCAAAAATTAATTTTTGCATTTATAATTATTATTATTATTAAATACAAATTTTCCTATATTGGGCTATAAATCTCTACGGCTTTAAAATTAAATTTTTTCTATCTAAAAGTGTTTCTTCAGATTTAATTGGTTCCGAATACAAATTCTGAAAGATTTACAGGTTCCTATAAGGACGAACAGAAACTGTTGTAAAAATCGTAGAATTTTCAACATAACAGTTCAATTATCAAACAAAAAGATAAATTTTTTCCTAACATTATGAATAATTAACACAAAAAAAAAAATTTTCCACAAAAGACTTGAACTTTTTACCAAAAAAACAAAATTTAACATCAGAAATTAATTTTGTCCAAACCGTTGACTTTTCTACCGAAATGGTTTAATTTACGTCCCAATGAAATTAATTTTCAACAAAACAGTTAAATTTTCAACCAAAGAGATTGTCTTTCTAACAGAATTGTTGAATTTTTAACAAAATAATACAATTTTTGACCAAATAATAAAAATGTTCACCAAAAAAACATGAATTCTCAACACAAATATAATAGGAGACTTTTTAACAACAAAAAAAAAAAGAAAGAAAATTTGAACCAAAAATAGTTGATTTTTTTATCAAAGAGATTTTTAAGGAAATAGTTATATTTACAATAAAAGAGATGATTTTTCAATTAAAATTATGAATCTTCACTATAAAAATAAATTTTCAACAAAAAAGTTTAATTTTCAACCAAAGAGAATAACTTTCTAAAAGAATTGTTTAATTTTTAACAAAATAATAAAACTTTCAACCGAATAATCAAAATTTTCACCAAAAAACGTGCATTTTTTACATAAAATGTAATAGGAGACTTTTCAACCAAGAAGAATGAACTTTACACAAAAAATTGTTGATTTTTTGCAAAAGAAATTTAAAAAAATGGTTAAGTTTTCAATAAAAGAGATGACTTTTCAACTAAAATTATGAATCTTCACAAAAAAAATGCATTTAAAAAAAAAAGTTCAAATTGCAACCAAGTAGGTGAATTATCAACTAAAAAACATAAGAGTATGGATAATAAAAGGTAAGAATAAGAATAATAAAATTTTTAGCCAAAAAATAAAAATGATGAGCAAAAAATAAAATAGTGGATTTTTCAACCAAAAATAGTTGAATTTTTACCAGAGATTTTCAAGAAAACATTTCAATTTTAAATAAAAGAGATGATTTTTTATCTAAAATGATGCATCTTAACAATAACAAAAATGAATTTTTAAAAAAATAGTTCAATTTACAACCAAGCAGTTGAATTTTCAAAAAAAAAAAATAATAAGAATAAAAATGATTAAAAAAAAGTTGAATAAAATTGGTATCATAAAATATGAATTTTTGACAAAAAATGTAATGCTATATAATAAAATAAAGTAAAATTATAAAAATTTCATAAAAATATAATAGAATTAACTTTGAACCAAAAATAGTTATATTTTTACGAAGGAGATAGAATGTGTACCAAAAGAGATGCATTTTCAACTAAATTAATAAATTTTTGACTGGAATGCTTAAATTTTTAGTTAAAAAAATTATTTTCTACTAAAAAAGCCAATTTTTAAGAATATAGTTAAATTTTTAATCAAAGAAACGATTTTTCAACTAAAATTATGAATAATTGACAAAAAATTAATTTTTTACAAAGGACTTCAACTTTTAAGCAAAAAGTTGAATTTTTTACCAAAATAGTTTAATTTACAACCCAAAGAAATGAATTTTTATCAAAAAATTTCTAATTTCAACCAACAAGAATAACTTTCTAATATAATTATTGAATTTTCAAAAAAAGAATAATATTGTTAACCAAATAATAAAATTTTTATAAAAAATATGAATTCTGAACAAAATATATATAGTCTTAACCGAAAAAATGAATTTTAAACAAAGGACTGAAAATTTGAACTAAATGATTGAATTTTTTAAAAAAAATATGAATTTTGAACAAAAAATAGAATCAAAGAGAAACTATGAAATGATTAAATTTTCGGTTAAACAAATTACATTTTCAACTAAAAAAAAACAAATTTTAAACGAAGTATTAAAATTTTCAACAAAAAAAATTAATTTTTATCAAGAGAGTTCAAGTTTCAGACAAGTAGTTGAAATTCCAGCCAAATAGTTGAATTTTCAACTGAAAAAGATATATTTTCAACCAAATAGTTGAATTGTCAATTGAAAAAGAAATTTCACCAAAAATGGAATAGCTGGATTCCTACTTCCAAATTTAATTTTTAATCGAAAAAAAATCAACAAATAGTTCAATGTTCAACTAAAATAATGAATTTTTAACAACAACCAAAATTAAGTTAATTCATTCAAAATAAAAAGCAGATGAATTTAATAACAAAAAATTAATAGGGACAATTATCTTTCAACCTAAAATAGTTTGATTTTCAATCAAAAAGGTGAATTTTAAACAAAATTATGAATTTTCAACTAGATGCTTCTTTAAATCTTAAAAAAATTGATTTGAAAAAAAATTTCACTTTTTCCTATATCGGACTATAAATCATAATTGCGTTGAAAATTATTTTATCACTCGACAGTTGCTGCTCATGAAAATTCATGACAGGCTCTTGTACAAGACAGGATCTTGTAAAATGGATAATTCTGATGCACAATTTGCTGATCAAACGAGAAATCCGAAATCCGCAAAAAAAGCTTTACATATCATTTTCATGAAATTTCGGGGTCAAATTGATTAACTGTCATTTAATGTCCAAGTTTGCAATCTTTAATTATTAAGAAATAATATTTTTAACTGCACAAGTTTTGTTGGGAACAAGCAAAAAATATTTTTTTCAATACTGCGTACTTGATGAAAGAATTTATTGAGTAGAATGATGTTTCTGAAATTTTTCTGCTGCGAAAAAAAAGTTAAAAGTTTTTTTATGAAGTTTTAAAAATCATTCGGCAATCCTGTTGGAACCTTGAAGTCAGAAGTTTGATGAATTGATTCTGCCTTCTTCGAGCCGCTTCTTCTTAAAAGTATCTTAAAGAGATCGCAGCTAATACGAGAGGTCAAGTATTATTTTTTGCCTCCATCATCTTTTTTATAAAATGACAGTTTATATGAATCTTTTATTCAAATCCATTTTGAAGAGTATCAGAATTTTTAAAATAAAACCAAAAATAGTAGTATGTAATTCATTAAATTTTGAATCAATATAGTGTCTAATTGATTTTGATTTTTTCAACTTAAACACTATTTTTTTACTTAGGTCAAGAGTCACCATTTTTTTTTATACTCAGTTAAGGATTTTATTCATTATTGCAATTTGGTAAATTCAGAATTCAATTCTGTTAAATTGTAATTTGTTCAAAAGTTATAAATTTAAACAAAATTAAAGTTATCAGTAATCACGGAAAAGCAGGTCTTACAAAAAAATATTTAATTATACTTAGAAGAAACGAATTGTTAATAATAATTGTATTATTTTTCAGGAAAGACATCTAAAGCACATAAAAATATTTTTTTAACCATTTTTACTTATTGCTGAATTGTTTTTCATATCCCTGCTCAACAATTATTGATAAATTATGCCTTTTAATTAATGATGGCTTATTATGAAATGGAAAATATTTTCGAAGACTTCACCATGACTAATTTGAAAAAATATAAATTGTTGGATGGTTCAAACATTTACAAATTTTAATGAAAAGGAAATCTTTTCCTTCACAAGATGAGCCGTCATATATTAAAATCGCATAATTAAAAAAAAAATAATTAAAAACAATGTGAAAAAGGTTCCGAAAAATTAAATTTTTAAATGAAACATTTCTATATATATATATATATATTCTAGTTTTTTATAAGCGAAAACCTTTTCCCTGGAAAATAATACCATTATTGAAAACGTGACGATTCTTCAACGTATAATTTTTTTTCTAATTTTTCAAAATTTAAGATTTCATTATCAAAATTTCAAACTTGATAATTAAATATAAGCAAATTTTACATAAAATTGGATCCAGTTTGCGCTTAAATACATACGAATGTTACTGAATTTATTGCAACAATATTATGGTGTATAAATTTCAATTATTTCTTTTTAATTCTTCTATGTAATCCAAAAATGTTAAAAAATTGTTTTTTTCTAATTTTAGAAGATGTTTCAGAGTAAAAAAATGTAAGAAAATTGGCAACTTTCTCGAGTTGCTGTTACAGAAAACTAAGAATTAAGGCTTCTAGTTATACACATTTAAAAAAATACTTTAAATTTTACCACTTTTAAATTGGCTAGGATGAATTTCATCAAATTTGTCTGTATTTAAGCAAATTGGGTCTATTTTTAAGGCTTCATTATCTGAATTTCATAATTGCGTCATAGCTTCAGACAAATTTTATTTAAAATTAGATGAATTTTGCTTCAGTAAATCAATATTAATATATGAAATAATATGATATTAAATAATATAACAAAATAATATATAAAATAATATTAATTTAAAGAGGGGCTAAATTTTTAATTATGATATTATGTTACAAATTTAAACCTTTTTTTCAGTTTTGTAGATTTCAAATGAAAGTTTTTTGAATTCGCCAAATTTTCATTGCTCTAAATATAAAACTCTTAATTTTTAACAGAAGAAACACAATTTTTACTTTTCAGTGTTTGAGAGCTGTGAATTTAAAAGTTTAAGCCTAAAACTTATCAAGTTTAAATTAGAATAACACGAGATCATTTTATATTTACAAACCTTATTTTTTTACGTATAATTTCCATGAATTTTTCCACTTTTGTGATTCTTAAACTGCTATAATCAAACACAAAAATTGCGTGTGTAATTTTTTCTTTATTAAGAAAAGAATTCCTGTATTTAGCAGGAATGTATGTCATTACACACTACAAAACAATAATTTGCATACAATTTTTGCACCTATAGAATAAATTTGAAAAATTGCAAAATTTCAGAAGTTTTAAAAACTTCCTGACGCGGTTATAATTTTATTCTATTTGAAAATTGGCCTAAATTAAACTAATATAATTATTTTAAAAAAATACAATTTTGAAAATTAAACCAAACTATTTTCAATGCTTCGATATATGTTCATATAAATCATTTAATGTTGAAAGTTTCAACCTAAAGGTGACCAAAAAGTAAGATTTAAGATTTTTGAATCATTAGTTTGGAAAGATTTAAGAAGGAGCAGTTCATAAAACTTTTATAATGCTTGAAATTATTTTGGATTTTTCATATGATAAACTAAGAAGTTCAAGGACTGCACTCCTTGAAATTCAAAAATTGTAATTATTATATTGGCTGAAAAATAAAATTAAAGAAAAATATAAAGTTAAACTTCAAATATATTTATTTAAAAACTATAAGTTTCCTATTATTTATTTCACTTTTTTGTAAAATTTCGATGATTTAAAATTGATTCCAATGATTTTCATATATTATCAATTGAACGTATTATTTCCTTTTACTGTGAATGGAATGCATTAGATGCGAACGAATAAAGGTTTTTTATTTTTTACACTTAAAATCATGAAAAAAAAATTAAGGTCTAAGGCATCCAATATGAAGTTTCAATATTTTTATTTGAAGATATAAAAAAAAACTATTTAATTTGGAACATTCTTACTTTCACATTGTTCATATATTAAAAGCATTATATTATATAGAACTAAAATTGTGTCTATAACTTGAAAGGATCTAATGGTAAATATAAATTCGAAATCGTTTAATTTTAAGTATATTATAAAATTTACATTCTTGGAAGAAAAAAATTATCGATGCAGTAAATTTATAAACTTTTGATAATTTTATGAATGAAATGATTTTTCAGTTAATGTGAAGAATTAACTGAGTATCAAATAATTTTGCAATCATTATACATATATACAGTTATTTCTTTAGATTGACTCGAAACTCATTTTACTCATAAAATTATGAAAAGGTTACAAATTTACTGCGTCGATATATGTTTTTTTTTTTTTGCTTATTATGTTCAAATATAATTATTAAAGTGACACATTAGATATCTTGATATTTCATCTTTTTCAAATTGAAACGTGCGAAATTAAAAATAAATAATCTTTCTTCGTTCGCAGCATGAAGTTGGTTTGCAGAAATGCTTTTATATTTTACTTCCTGTCTTGTTCAATTGATTTGTTTCATTATTTGAAGTTTAAAAACATACATACAAGTGCAAAATGAAATAATGTTGAATTTATAATATATGAAATTCTTTGGGAATAATTTTAAATCTTCGAAATTATACAGATAAATTAAGGTAATTATTGGAAACTAATGTTTTCGAAATAAATATATTTGACGTTTTACAAGCTACTAGGTAATTTCTTCAAACTCTTGAAATCTTTTCAAATCATTTGAAATCTGTGAAATCCCTCGCAATCCTTCGGAATCATTTAAAATACTTTGAAAAAATTTAATCCGTTGAAATCTTTTAAAATTCCCTGAAATGTCATGAAATCCCTCAGAAATATCGTTATATTCCGTAAAAATTTTGTAATTTATCAAAATCTTTGTAGCCCTTTGAAATACTTTAAAATCTTTTGAAATCTGTTGAAATCCTTCCAAATTACTGGAAATCTTTCAAATTACTGGAAATTTTTCACATATTTTGAAATATATAATTATTATTCGTAGGTGTGGTTAAATTTATTTTAATTATTTAGTCCCATTTACGAAGCTTTTAGTATAAGTTATAGTTTAACTTCTGTTACCGTCGGATATTTTAAAATTCATTTAAATCCCTTTTCTACAATCATACTTTTTGATCAATTTAAAGATAATTCAGATTTTAGATATAATTAATATACTTTTTATTACAGAATTTAGTAGAAGATATGCAACAGAACTTTTGCGCATATTTTTAGTTTCATCTTGACCAAAAACATTACTTAGTTCCCTTTTTGACAAATGGCTTCAATTCGTAAATATAATAATTATTAATATCAATATTATCATATATATATATCATATAATATTAATATTAATATAAATATAATTTATAATTTTTAGATGTTTTTCATTTAGTTTCATTCAAAATTTCTAATGAAACTTGTGAAACAAAAATATGAACTAAAATTCAACAAAGACAATAAAAAATTAACATAACTAATGGATATAATTTTTGCGAATTGATCCTGAGATCGAAAACTTGAACTAATCCTAACGCATCATTTATCACGAAAACGGAAAGGAAGAAAAACGAAATCTGCAAAAAGAACAAGATGTCTGCGTTGAGCAACACTCGTAATGCGTGCGTGCGGGCGTTGAAATCTCCCAGACGAAGGCGAAGGTCCAATGCATCACGGAAGCATTAATATTCTCAATCGTGCATCATCTTTCAAATTCTTTTCAAGTAAAATTAAATTCTAATATTTCTTGAGACAAATGTAGGCTTAATATCATAAAAATTAAATTCTAAGAGGAAGGGGGGGGGGGGAGTTGCCCTAACATCACAAAGTGTCACATAGGAGGGCTGTCGCAAAGGTTGTGTTACACGTGACACTTCTCAAGACAAGAAGACAAATTTTTTTCAAGAAAGTTTAATTTTTAACTCGAATAGTTGAATTTTCGACAAAAAAGTTCATTTCTAGCCAGAAGATTTTCAACAAAACACATGAATTTTCAACTAAAGAAACGTAATTTTACAACCAAAATGGAATAGTTCAATTTTTAGTTACAAAAACTAATTTTCAATAAACATGATTAAAGTTCTAACCAAAAAGACGAATTTTCAACAAAAAATTTAAGTTTTCACGCTAAAAATTTGAACATTTCAGAAGAAAGTTGACTTTTAAACCAAAGAGAAGAATTTTCAACAATAAAGTTAATTTTTAATCAAGAAAGATGAATTTTCAACTAAAAGAGTTTCATTTTTAACCAAGAATGGTATCGTTGAATTTTATGTTTAAGAAACTAATTTTTAACAAAGGAAGAAAATGTTTCACTAGTTGAATTCAACTAAGAAAAGGTGAAAATTTGTAACCAAATAGTGAATCCTGGACCAAAAATTATTATTATTGATCAAAATAGATGAATTTTCTATGATATAGTTGAATTTCCTACCCGAAAATATAAATTCTCAAACACAAAAGTTAATTTACGACCAAATCGTTAAATTTTCAACCAAAATGATGAATTTTAACAACAACAACAACAATTTTTATCGAAGTACTTGAATCCTCAACCAAAACAGATTAATTTTTACCCAAGCAATTTTCAACCAGGAAGGATAAGTTTTCAACCAAGAAGATAAATTTTCTACCAAAAAAGACGAATTTTCGAAAAACCACATGAATTTTTTTACCAGGTAGTTGAACCTTCAACTAAAAAAGATTAATTTTCATCAAAACAGTTGAATTTCCAACCAAAAATGAAATACTTATATTTTCCATTTAAAAAAAAAAAATTACAAAAAAGAAATCGAGTATTCAATAATATATTTAAATTTTCAATCAAGGAGATGAATCTTCAAATAAAATAAAGAACCTTTAACTGTAATAGTTAAATCTACAGTTAAAAAAATTTTCAATTTCAAAACAACAATTTTTCAACAAAATATTTAAATTTTTAACCAAAAGAGGGGAATTTTAAACTAACCATAAAACCAAAAAAATGAAATTTTAACAAAGTAGTTTAATTTTTAACTAGGTAGTTGAATTTTCAACCAAGAAGATTAATTTTCTACCGAAAACGACAAATTATCAAGAAACACATGAATTTGCAACAAAAAAAGATAATACCTTCTCTGGATGAGAATGTAAAAATACGAATTTTCAAGTACCATGAGCATTAATGATGGTTATTTTATTGTTTTAATCGTTACAAATAGTATTGAAGCCATGAAAAAAATTGAATATCATGAAAACCCACACACAAGATGAAAAAAAAATGAAATAATCAAAGTTTTGATGAAAATGTGCCCACTACTCGGGCCGATTTTTTCACTAGTAATGTTATTTTTTACGAATAAAACAGAAACTATACATCCTATTAAAAAGTGACCTGTAGATCTGTTCGAAATGCACAGTTTTTGTTTGATCATCATTTGTCGTATCTTGCATAGTTTGACCCTGAAATGAACTTTTTGATTTTTCATTACTTTTTCTGCAATAAAAATGGGAATTTTCGATTATTAAAGAAAATTCGAAAAGTGGTTATGATAATACTGTTGGGTGTGCAAAAAGAAACACTTTTTTCGCCGTGATTTTTTTTCGTGTCGTGCGTTGTTTGGCTGAAAATGTTAATTTTTGTTTCCTCTTTTGGATTTTGAAAATGCTGTAAGTCTGAAAATTTCCATTTTATCGGAAAACGTTATGAGAATAAATTGTTTGAATTTTTGATTACTATGAACCGACGCACATATAGTTTCCAAATTGTGAAAAATTGGCCTAAAATATTTTCAAAATGCGCTCACTTTGTGAATTTTCATCCAAAATGGCTGGCAAACGAACTCGACCTTTCGTTTGCGAGACTTGAAGAGTATACCAAAGGCCAATCCAATAGCTCAATTCTTTCGAAAGTTATCGTGCTCACAGGCAGATATACATGCATACAGGCAGACATACATGCATATATACACACATACAGACATACATGCATACATACATACAGACAGACAGACACATTAGTAAAAACCTGTTTTTCACGTTCAGGGGGTCTGAAAACGTGGACATTTGACAAAAAACAGGGGGGTCAAATTTTACAGAAATCTAATACCTTCTCTGGATGAGAATGTAAAAACACGAATTTCCAAGTACCATGAGCGTTAATGATGGTTATTTTATTGTTTTAATCGTTGCAAATAGTATTGAGGACATGAAAAAAATTAAATATTTTGAAAACCTAGACACAAGATGAAAAGAAAAATGAAATAATGAAAGTTTTGATGAGAATGTGCCCACTACTCGGGCCGATTTTTTCACTAGTAATGTGATTTTTTACGAATAAAACAGATACAGCACATACTATCAATAAGTGACCACACAGAAATTTGTAGATCTGTTCAGAATGCACAGTTTTTTTTCAATCATCATTTGTCGTATCTTGCATAGTTTGACCGTGAAATGAAATTTTTGATTTTCCATTATTTTTTGTGCAATAAAAATGAGAATTTTCGATTTTTCAAGTAAATCCAAAATTTTGTTATGATGATCCTGTAGAACGTCGAAAAAGAAACACTTTTTTCGTCCTGACTTTTTACCGTGTCTTGCGTTGTTTGGCTGAAAATGTTAAATTTCGTTTCCTCTTTTGGATATTGAAAATGCTGTAAGTCTGAAAATTTTTATTTTATCGAAAAATGTTATTTAAATAAATTGTTTTAATTTTTCGGTACTATGAACAGGCGCACATATAATTTTAAAATTATGAAAAAAATGGCCTCAAAAATTTTCAAAATGCGTTCACTTTTTGAATTTTCATCCAAAATGGCTGGCTAACGAGCTTGACCTTTTGTTTGCAAGGCCAAAAGAGTATACTAAAGGCCAATCCAATAGCTCAATTCTTTCGAAATTTATCGTGCTCACAGACAGACATACATACATAAATACATACACACAGACAGACACATTCGTAAAAACCTGTTTTTTGGGTTCAGGGGGTCTCAAAACGTGGACATTTGACAAAAACCGGG
>JAABKJ010010336.1:0-10991 GCA_011634705.1 Andricus grossulariae
GGGGTTTATGGCTTCTTGGAATTATACTCCCCTACAGCCCCGAAAACGGCATTGCTCGGAGTTTGGACTGTATTATGTAATTCATTTTTCGTGTATTCGATCCGCGCACATCAAGTTCAAAGTTTCAATATAGATCACTTTCTTATGATCAAAGAAATTACTGTGCATTTTTTTTGAATAGTTTTTGTTAGCGAAAAATAATAGAAAATTAAAACTTAAAAAAAATGTTGTGTCGAAGTTAGAATTTTTTAAAATTTTAAGCCCACTATTAAATTTTTTTGTTTTAATGTACAATTAAAAAAATCCAAAAAGTGTTTCTTTTTATAATTTTAAAACATGTCTAACTTCAGTATTTTTCTTTTAATTCACAATTTAACATTATTTTTCATTAACAAAAAATCTACATATAAAAAATTTACCGTCATTTCTCTGCTAATTGAAATGGTTGTTAAAAAAATGGGCTATATTGAAACTTTGACCTTGGTGCGTGAGGGTCAAATATTAACCAATTTCAACAATCTTTTTAGTCTTGATTTTTCTTCCCTAAAGACAACTTTTCTGCACTATTATACGTTTTCAGTTCCGAAAATGATAGTGAACATATCCGTAAATTTCATTTTTAAGGTCAAACCCTCAAAAAACTAAAAATTCACGTTTTTTTCGTATAATTCAGTAAATAATGAAAATTGACGAAAAAACTTTAAATAAAAGTTTTAGAACTTTAGACAATGCACCTTTCATGTGATATACATTTATTCTAAAAAACCATTATTTTTTTCTTAAAGAAGGAAAAATTTGGTATAAAGTGTAGAATTGATGGGAATGGGACTTGTGGCACTCCTTTCCCCTACTAGACGAGAAGAAGGGGAATGTATGTGACCTACATTATTTGTATGAACAGTCACGGGGGTTGCTACCTTTCTTAAGACGTGGTGAAGTGCGTAAATCAGCAATACCGAAACTAATGGAATTTTGGCAAAATGTTCTTCTTGGAAAATTTTATAATTTTTTTCGAAAAATAATAGATTTAGGCGATAAATTTGTAGAACATAAAAGACGAACATTTTTTCGGGATACAGCTTTTATTTTCAACTTTTTCCTTCAGAGTAATATTTATCAGACTACAGCAAAAAAAAAAGTAAAAATAACTGTTTTGTGATTATTAGTCCTGCAGAGTCATCCACTTATAATCCAGTTAACCCATTAACGACGAAGAACTCCGACTTTTTTATTCATTTTCAAGCCTCATTCTTATAATTAAGGAGTGGGAATTTTTGATCAAAAACCATGTTCTCTACAAAATCTCAGTTCAAAATTGAAATATCACCTCCAGAAAATTAAATATGGCGGCTTTTATGTCCAAAAATATGAAAATTTTTTTTTCATGATTTTTTTCACATTGAAATTGCGAGAAAATTTCACACTTTCTTCAACTATCGGTGCACAAAAATCGGGTAGCTGTACATAGGTTTTTTGGGTCGCTGAATCCAAATATAGCGTGAGATTTTTTAAATTCAAGATGGCGGATCCAATATGGCGGCCAAAATTGGGAAAAATATTTGGAACTGAATGAAATTGTCCCTATATAGGGTTTTGGGGTCGCTGAATCCGAATGTATTGGCAGATTTTCGAAATTCAAGATGGCGGGTTCAATATGGCAAAAAATAAACATTTTTCAACATGTAGGCTGCCATATTGGATCCGCCATCTTGAATTTTGAAACTAGATTCGGATTCAGCGACCCCAAAAATCTATGTGCGAACAATTTCATTCAGTTCCAAATATTTTAAACTTTTTGCAGCCATATTGGATCCGTGATCTTGAATTTCGAATATCTGACAATAGGTTTGTATTGAGCGACCCTAAGAACCTATGTACGGAGAATTTCATCCAGTTACAAACATTTTTCAACTTTTTGGCCGCCATATTGGATCCAACATCTTGGATTTCGAAAATCTGACACTAGATTCGGATTTAGGGACGCCAAAAACCTATGTACAGTCACTTTCACCACTATTCGTTTGAAGTGAGTGAAGCGTCCACACACTTATATTTTTAAAAAAATTTCATGTCAAAAATCACCATTTTGAAACTGATAACGACTTTTATGATGAAAACCAAAAGTATACAGTCAATCTATACGATTTTTGTGTACCGATGGTTGAAGAAAGTGTGAAGTTTTCTTGCGATTTCAATATGAAAAAAACCATGAAACAAATTTTTTCTCAATATTTTCATATTTTTTGCGAGGGTTGACAACTAGTGAAGTCAGGTGTATACTTGTAATGAAAACTCCTGAAGTCTCCTGAAATTTCTGAAATCTCCTGAAATATCTGAAGTCACTTGAAGTCACTTGAATTCACTTGAAGTCACTTGAATTCACTGGAAGTCACTTGAATTCATTTGAAGTCACTTGAATTCTCTTCAAATCTCTTGAAATCTCTTGAAATCTCTTGAAATCTCCTTAAATATCTGAAGTCATTTGAATTCATGTGAATTCACTTGAAGTCACGTGAAGTCACTTGAATTCACTTGAATTCACTTGAATTCACTTGAAGTCACTTGAATTCATTTGAAGTCACTTGAATTCTCTTAAAATCTGCTGAAATATCTAAAGTTTTTTAAATTTAAGTGAATTCACTAGTAAAAAAGGCTGTTTGAAGCTCTTGTTCACTTGTGTTTGAATGTAATGAATTGAAAATGTCCTGAATGTTGACCGTGGCGATGATGGTTCACGAGGCCTAGATTCAATAAAATGCATGGGACGAAACGTAAGAATTCAATTTTTTTCAGAATTTAAACTATTTCATCCATTTTTCATGAACTATTCGTTCATCTAGAAAGTTTGCAATATATTTAGAGCAATAATTATTGCCAAAAAATGTTTAATGCTCGAGTTACAGAAGTAAATTCGAGTATTTTTTTGGCGGGAAGTTTAAATCGAGATTCTGATATTTCCATTTAAATAATGATAACAATATTTATTGTGAATATTGAATTAAAATGCCATATTACTATTCTTATATAGTTATTAATAATTGATCAAAATAAAAAAATTTAAATACTAATTTTAATTACAAAACAAACAGTGCGAGAATTCAGTAAAAAATTATATATGGACTGAAAATGAATTGTTATTAAAATTCTATAGTTCTATAGTTCACACATAATTTTAAATTTGATGCTCGTATTTTTGGTTTCTAATTTAAATCAATATTTCTAAAAAAATTAAAAAATTTAAATTCATTATAATCAATCAATAATAATGTTACAATAGTTGCATATTATTCAACTTTAATAATAACAATAAATATTATTATCATTACTTGACATGAAACTTTGATTTGAACTTTCCGCCATAAGTCGAAGCAATTTTACGTTCAATACTCGAGCATTTTACCTATTTTGGTAGTAGGTATTAATTTACAAAATATATAAAACTTTCTAGATTAATGTCTCGTGAAGAAAATTTGATCAAATAGCTTTCATTTGGAGATAATCGAATTTTTACATTGTTCCCCATGCATTTTTTTGAATTCAGGCCTCGTGAACAAACTGCGCCACCTATCGGCACTCGGCCGTATAGTTAACTCTCAAACGCTTTTATTCCGTGTATTCTGGGAAAAGAGTCAGGGGATTGTTTTAAGCCTAAATCTTATTTAAGTTTCTAGTGAGATTTTTATAAAATATCAATAATTATTTATTGATAAAGTACAACAGCTTAAGTGGATTAATAATGGTAAGTAATAAATTAACTAATGTTTCTAGCCAGCATTGCCTTACTAAAAAAAAGTCAGCAATCGTCAGAAAAAAAGTCAGGACTTCTGACCATTTCTGATCACTTTTGTTACGTTTCTCGACAAAAATCGTCAAAAAAAGTCAGAATTCATGAGAAATGTTCTGAAATCGTCAGAGCTTGGGTTCGAAGGATAATCCTTTTTATTAGGGGTCCAAGAATAGAATGCCATAACACCTAATCCCTTTTATATTTCCCAGGTTATTTATATTATTTATTTTTATTTATTTATGCATATTCTATTTTTACTTATATTTAATTATTAATATTTATATATTATATGACTCTGAAGGTGAATCTGAAAATTTTGTCCGTTTTGACGTATCTCTTTCTCTTCACAAGATAAGTTATATCTATCTTAAATTTACATTTTTTAGGAAAATTTTCAAGTACCTGAAATCGACGAAACCCGTAGATTCTGAATTTCTAACTTTTGAATCTATATAGGCAACATTGAAAAAAAAAATTATTCTAAATTTTTAATCCTTTTGGGTTGGCCTACGTGCGGTCCTAGCCGATGAGCTACCTGATAGGATGTGAATTAGCATATCTTCAGAAATAGTCAGACTCATCAGGAAGTTCAGGAATCGTCAGAACTTCTGACCATTTGTGACGATTCCTGACTTTTTTTCCAGTAGGGCTCAAAGATTCACAAACCTGACTGCCCATTACGTCCAGTAACATCATTTGTAGAGTCTCCATTATATTACATTTCAGGATACATAGCAAAACCTATTGAAGCAATTTTAGGAAACACCCCTCGACATGTAAAAGGTAGCTGTAGTTTTGTGGAAAAGGTTTTTAAATTTACAGTTCCTGATGGTTACGCATTTTTTAGCCTTGATGTAAAATCTCTTTTCACGAACATTCCACATGATCTCGTGCTTGAGGCAGTAAAAAACAAGTGGAACTTAATTAAATGTCATACAAAATTACCTTATGAACTCTGCATACAATTATAAAAATTTTGTTTACAAAATGCTTACTGTACATTCCAGGGTAGCTTCTATAAGCAGATATATGGCGTACCTATGGGCTCATCTATTTCTGCTGCGGTATCTGATTTGATAATTGAAGTCTTATAACACAAAATTCTCACTCAACATCAAAATTTCACCCCACTGTTTTTCTGTCGTTATGTGGCCGATGTTCTATCTTGCCTCCCTCATGATCAAATAGATGCTTTTAAGTTTTAAGGACCTCTTTAATACATTTCACAATAGATTAAAGTTTACGTTTGAAAATTAGAATGGAAAAAGTTTTTGTATTTTAAATGTCCGAATTTCTAATAATAACGGTCAAATTTATACAAACTGGTTTCGTAAACCTACTTGGTCTGGCAGATACATTAATTTCTACTCTATTACTTTTTCTCCTTATAAAACTAGTATTATCAACAGCCTAGTCGACAGAGCTATCAAACTATCTCATGGTTCTTTCCACTAAGAGAATTTGTAAATTGTTTCTCACACACTAAAAATCAATGACTTTCCAGATAAACTTGTCAATAATTTAATTAATCAAAGGGTTTATAAATTACTTTCTCCTCGTTCAAGTACTAACGATGGAATAAACAGTGACCTAAACTTATGCCGTTCCATTGTTCTTCCTCATAATCCAAAAATTTCCAGAATTTCCCAAAAAATATACAAAAAACATGACAATAAAATCATTTTTAAACCTGTTCAAGACACTTTTAATCTTTCCAGAAATCACAAAAATCCGATTCCTAAAAATAAAACTACCAACGTATTCTATAAGATAACATGATTGGATTGTAAAAAATGTTATATCGGCGAAACCAAACGGTATATAGATGTAAGATTGAGGGAACACATGGGAGATTGTGATAACAAGAGGACCAATACTGCTCTTGCAAAACATGAAACTTTAAACAAACATTCCTTTGATTTTGATAATGTTACTATTCTTGATAATGAAGCATATTATTTCAAACGTATGTTTATGAAAATTTTTTACATCGTTAAAAATACAAGTATAATGTTAATTTTAGAACAAACATTGATAATATGAGCATCACTTATAATAGCCTCATTGATGCTACCCAATGATATAACTCTATTTTCTATTACCGCCTTTATACAATATATTTTTAAATTCTCAAGGATATACTTTATTATCAAAATCAAAAAATGTCATTTTTTCTCATTTATGTATCTCTCTATTCTTTCTCTCTTATACCAATGTACTGCTCATACTACGATACTATATTAGATGGAAATATGCAAGCTGCCATCTTGGTTCCCCGCGAAATTCAAAGTCGCTAACTTGATATCGAATTATGGAGAGCTGAATTTTGGTCTAGAACCTAATTAAATAGTAATGTGTAACAAAATTGAAGTAAAGGTAGCTATAATATTTCAAGATAATAATATTATTAGGAAGATCAATGTTTTCAAACTTTATAATATAATGATCAATTGAAAAAAAATGGCAAATTATTCTACTTACCGATAACACGTAGGTTTTAACTATTGATTCCAAATTTTATGCAATTCGAAATGAATATAAAAATGCATATATATAGCAAAAAATAGATGTTTTTATTAAATAAAAAAAAAATACGCGTTCCTAACCTTACTTTCTTCTGGATCTTATTTCGCTGAAACATACAAAAAAAATGCTCACCACGCAACCCACAAGCTAATGGGCTGGTTGAAAGAACGAATAATACTCTGATCCCCGCAATTTGAGAAAGTTTACGTCATGCGGAAGGAAATGATTAGCATTCGCGTTTAAAGGAAGTGCAAAGGAACTTAAATAGATCACCAAACTAGACACATTAAATAAGGTGTACTTTCGCACTCAAAAACAGTATTTGATACATCATCTTCTCCATACTTTTGAAAGCGTTGATGTCTCAGTCCCATTTCACTCAGAAGTGCATGAGCACACAGCCTTTATTTATATTGGCAGCACCACCTTTGCAATACACGTCAACCCCACCCTTGTCACACACGCCAATCACATGAAATCGCCTTGGATATAAATATGAATTTTTCGCAGTATGTTAGTTAACCACTGCTTAGAAACCACTTAGAAACCCCAAGGGTTTCTGCTGAATATGGTTGAAATAATTAATAAGCAGTCGCGGGCAATTATCCAGGGTGGTCCCCGAAGGAATAACCCCCAAGCGGAGGTCTAACAACCGAGCCTAAAGCTGAACAGGATATATTCTAACGGTTAGTTGTAAAAAGTAAATTTTGAAATGATTTAGCATACTCTGATCTCCGAGACAGAATAATTGTGATAATTGTGGTGAAGAAAAATTATTTACTTTTTATTATAGAGGCTTTAAATACTATGACATACTATACATTCGGTTAGTTGCAAATTCGGCTTAGAATATACCCTGCCTTAGTATATATGAACCTCACAAAGAAAAAGAAACAATAAAAATGAGAAAAAATAAAAGAAACTCACTACTTCGCTTCCACCTAATTATGGATTCTGTGATTTATTCCCTCAGTTTAAAATAGTTGAACCTTTTTTTTTTAAATTAATTTCTTTTCATTCCTGGTTGACAAGAATTTTATTTATTTGAGCACCTTGACTGTATTTTTAAAACTTTGAAATCAAATTCTACTATTTTTGAAGAGTGACAAAAAAAATTAATATTAACAATTTTAATTAAATTCAGATAATTAAAAATACATTTGTGGTACTTTCATCCACAAATTTTTTCGATACACATTGCGAGCGAACCAACATTGCAGAAGGGAAGGTCATTGTGAATTCAGATAGCTTTGAAGGATTTGTATCTAAATCACTGGCAAACCAAGCGACGGTCGAACTAGTCTTAGGCAAAGCCTCCAATTTAATTACAAATCACCTAGTTACTATAATTCTCACTTAATAGAAAATTTTTAAAAGAAATGATTTATTTAAAGAAAAGCTTTCATGCTTATTCTTCTTCACTTCAAAATGCACTCTAATCAATTCACTTTCACCATTCCAGAACAGTAGGAAAGTACCCGTTAAAATAGTTGGATACTCGTAATACCTATGACAGGCGGCTGGTACCTAACGAGAGCCAAAACGAGACCGCTCTTCTCTGGAGCGTGTGCCTAGGACGACCTCGTCAACACGAGCGTCGAGACCGGAGTAATGAACCGTGTGGGACCCGTCTCCCGTTCCGCTGACTCTCCGTACCAGTTAAGCGTGCCATGCCATGATTGGCTGGAAGTCTCCACTCTGCTCGATAGAAAGGGGTTTTTCTTCTGTCTAGTTTCTGCGATATTCGCCGCGCGAAGTGGCTTTCTAGCGGATGGTATTACCCGTGCAATGTAAGAACTTTTGTATATTTTGAAGAAGTAGGCATGTCCATTCCTTACACTGTAGGACAATCCTACACGCTACAGGGTAAATGACTACATAACATCTGGCAGACCGTTCACGGAAAAGGTTCCAAAGCTCACCCAAGAACTGAGGATCTACAATCACACACTGAACAAGTCAAAGCTGCTGGCAAGCAAACAGAATATTGTTGAAAAAATACGGGTGTTATCTGATGCAAGGAGTATAATACAGAAGAGAGACATGCACGATCCCGACAACACTGGAGTTGAAAGAAGATACTGATAATATCATCCGCTTCAAGGAGTTTTGCGACAACCTCACAACATCCGAGGCGGAAGAATTTTTCGGCTGCACGACCAGATGGTATCAGGAACTTCTGGTGGAAGAAGTTTACTTCTACACACCAACATCTGGCCAGCAAATTCACCTCATATTTAAAGTCGGAAACGCCCATTCAGCCGTGGCTGGTGTTAGGACGTACTATATTCCTGCCGACACAAGGCAACTTGTCCAACCTATAGAATTACAGGCAAATAACTTGTTCGAACACACTGTATACGTTTTTTTACAGCAGTCCTAAACAATAGGATTGTTCGAAAAATTTAGCCTGTGTGCAGAGAGATGTATGAACAACGTGGCTCGAAAAAAGGGGTAGCAGGCTGCCGAGAGAACCTGCAGATTGAAAGTTGCCTCTGCAAAGACACAGCAGCCCATCAGCGCGTCCTGTCAATGGCCAGGAGTGACTATCGGAAAGCTTGATGGTTCATCCACACACAGTGAGATGCATAGAGAGACTGATGCTCCTTTGGAAAGCTAGATTTACTATCTCATCTGGAAATTATCCTGTGACAAGGAACAGCGTCACCTTCCAGAGTGGTGTCTTTTAGAGCGATACCATGAGCCCTCTGCTCTTTTGCATCACTGTTCTGCCTCTATCTCTCGCACTACGCAATTCCCCTGCATACCTGTGTGGCGACACTAACCATCGCGAGCATATATTTTATATGGATGACCTGGAGATCGTTGCTTCTGGTAAAAGCAAACTTCAACTTTGCTCTAAATATCGTAAAGAGGTACGCATGCGAGAGCGGTATGGTCTTTGGATTGGGCAAGTGTGCCAAGATTCATCTCAAGAAAGGAAAGATTACTATGGGCGTTCACGATGACATATGATGATGAGAGGCATATACATATCTGGGCGTGCCTCAAAGCCGCATACAGTATGTAACGTCAGTGAAGGGGTCTCTCCGAAGCAGATACACGCATCTTCTTTAATAAATTTGGTCTTTAAATCTGTCGACGTTGAACAAGATATCTGCGACTAACATACTTGCCGTCCCGGTTCTACTCTACTCGTGCGGGGTGGTTCAATGGACGAAAAACGATCTCACGGCCCTTGATATCGCTACGCGTAAGATCATGCATATGCATAAGAGTTTGCATATCAATTCGTCCGTTTAGCGATTATACATCTCACGCCGTCAAGGCAGACGTGGACAACTGAATTTCCAATGTCTTCATGACCGAATAGTTCTTAGTACAGCTTAAATCGATGCAAATGGCAGAAATCCTGTCCTAAAAATGGCCAGAAAACACGAGATGATTGGAAAAGGAGCGTTCCTTTACAAACCCGCGGAGTAAGCGACCGAGATCCTTGGCCTGAATTTTAATATCAGAAGTGAGGAAAGTGCATTACTCCATCCAGGTGCTTCACTTCTAAAAGCCGAAGTAAAGAAAGCAGAGGTGTTCGACTCACGCGGGAACGACTGAGAGTGCTTTATTACCATCTTTGTGGCTCTTACGGTGTTGGCCGCGACCCTGCCCTGTCGAACGCTCCAAGTGAGATAGAGTAACGGTAATAAAGCACTCTTAGGACCGCATTATATCTGTAGATATACGTCGTTCCGGCGTGGGTGGGATACCCTGATAGTATGCGTTCTAGGTACTCAGCGTGTGCATGACACGCTCTGCATCTATCGCTGGGAAATTCTTGACATACAATGCGGTCACGGTATGCAAAGGTGGAAATCACACCGTCCTGGCATGCGAAATTAAAACCCTCTGTACCTGAATTAAACCCCGATGATCTGAGGAAAGAAAAAGTTTGCTCCTTCGACAAGGACTGTTTTTCTACAGTTTTGTGAAAATTTCCGTGCATTTTCTTGTCGAGTAGCTGTTGGTGAAATTTTGCAAACTCTGCTTTCTTCACTTCGGCTTTTAGAATTGAAGCATCTAGATGAAGTGTTGCACTTTCCTCACTTCTTATGTTAAAATTAAGGTTAAGGGTCTCGGCCGCTTGCTCCGCGGCTTTGTAAAGGAACGTTCCTTCGCCAATCATCTCGTGGTTTCTGACCATTTTTAGGAGAGGATCTTTGCCATTGGCAACGATATAAGCTGTACTCAAAACAATTCGATTATGAAGAGACTGAAGATTCAGAAATCCGCGCCCGTCTTGACAGCGTGAAATGTATAATCGCGGAACTGACGAATTGATATGCAAGCTTTTATGCATACACATGATCTTACGTGTGGTGACATCAAGGGCTTTAAGTTCGTTTTTTATCCTTGGGAACCCTAACAATCTTTCCTTTTTTCAGATGAATTTTGGCACACTTATCCAATCCAAAGTCCATCCCAATCTCTCCTGTGTTCTTCTTGGAGATATTTATGGCAGTTTGAAGTTTGCTTTTACCAGAGGCATAAATCTTCAGGTCATTTATAAAAAATACATGAGTGACCTTATGCTCGCGCTGGTTAGTGTCGCCACAGAGGTATCCAGAAGAATTTCGTAGTGCGAAAGATAGAGGCAGAAGTGTGATGCAAAAAAGCAAAGGGCTCATGGTATCGCCCTGAAAGACGCCTCTCTGGAAGGTGA